>OZ026523.1:35068360-35370860 GCA_964019695.1 Loripinus fragilis
AATGCTATCGTGGTAGTTTCCAGGACTTTGTAGGAATTTAGCAGTAGTTCGCATCAGCAGATGTTCACTATTCAGGTCTACTTCATTTTTATAAAGACAGGGTGTGCGGGCCTAACCTTGAATACCCCTTTTATTCATACGAAGACCTTTTCAAACAACCTTTTGTCAGATTACAAAATTATTAATGTTGACTGCCTGAATTTTAATTTTAGTGAGCTATTGAATGGATGAGAAGAATGAAAAGAAGGGATATTCACATATTTTGTTTTTGAATAAACATGCTTTTTAATTATCAAATAACATGCCCGTTCATCGTCGCATTCCCATGTATATAAAAAGTGTCCCAACCCAAGGAAACATGTATTTCCCTTTTTTCTGAAGTGCAAGTACTAACGAAACTTTGGGCCAGTAGTCTTAGCCTGCCATTTTATCTTAAAGTTGACTGAACATGGAACAACGTAGCGAGTGACGCAATTTTTTTTATCACTTTTTTCGTCTGTTGCTTGGTCCACCACGGATAAACTGATGACCTTCATTTGCTTTGGATTTCCAGAGGTGTTGTTTGGTAGTCCAGGGCATGATCTCCACCTGTCAAGCATCACATTGAATCTCTTGAGTCCCCAGCTTAGCTTCTTCATGGTGTTGAAATGTGATTTATTTGTTTACCGTGGTAATTAATTGATGAATTCGAGGGTTATCATGCGAAACAAACAACCACTATAATGTTTTGTAACACTTCAGAAACGTATCCTACAAAGTCTTGGAAACTACCACGATTGCATTTTAACTACCACGATGAGCTGGAAACTACCACACAGGACGAACGGGGCATGAATCATTTACGAGTAGATGCTCAGACTTTTTTCTGTGTGGGAATGTTTATGCAGGGTTTTTTTTTTATCATTTCCATCGCCAAATGATATCAAATTCCATTTAATTTGACAGATATGGGCTAAAATCCTTCGAACTTTGAGGAAAGTTGGTCCGATGCTCAGTGGGGAAACACGAATCTAAAGAAAGAAAATAACTTTTCAAACAAAATTTTGGGCTAGAGGGGACGCTGAGACATATTTACACGGAACCACATTGTCGAATTTCACCATTGTTCGTTCTTTGTTGTAAAATAAAACAAAAATGAAAGTGACACCAACCTTTCTTTATCCAATTTTCGGCCTGGAAACTACCACGACGTGTCCCGGATGTGGCTTGGGAACAAAATTACGTTTACACAATTTTGTGGTAGTTCCTAGGTTTACCACCCGTGTAGAAGGCTAGCTCCTGAAAAGCTCACAATGGCTAAGCTAGTGCATGACTGTCATACTTAGTTAAGTTACTTAGTTAAGTATGACACTAAACTAGACCCCAGAGTATATATAGTTTATTGTGACCTATATTTTGTGCACCAATGATTTGTATCACTCAGCCACTTATTTAATGCACACAAAGCGCAGTGGCTCAGTTGGTAGAGCATTAGACTGGGGATTGAAGGGTTGGAGTCTCACTGCCGGTGGAGTCAATCTGTTGTGTCCTTGAGCAAGACACTTTATCTGTTGCTTAGTACTGGTTCAACCCAGAAGACCCATCCCGACATGACCGAAAAATTGTTGACTGGGATGTAAAGAATCAATTAAACTAAATTCAATGCACATAATTGAGGTGTCAGTCAACCCTTTGTACGTGTGCTAGTGAATTCTTCCAAATGGTTTGATACAATAAGCCGTCAATGATTCATTGTACATATCAAGGGGTCACAGGTGAGAATTTCTATATTAAGATGTACTTCAGTCCTTTAAGATTGTTTTTATCTTAGCAAACAGTGCAGCTAGACCCTGATACAATGCTATGTTCTAGGTCTACACTGTTTGCCAAAGTAATTGTTTTAGGGTTTCCAGTAATTAAATGGTTATTACCGCAGAATACCGCTTAAGCCGGTGCTAGGGGGCTTGAGAATTCTTGCACATTCCATTAGTTCTCATGAACAGACTCAATTAAACTGAGTCTGCTGTTTTCTGATATTGTTTGTTTGTTTGATTTGATTCTTTACGTCCCATCAACAATTTTCAGTTATGTAGGAACGGGTCTTCCTGGGTTGAACAAGTACTAAGCTAGGATTAATGTTTCTTGCTCAAGGACACAGTGTAGTGACGCAGGTGAGACTTGAACCTGCGGCCCCTTGGTCTTTAGTCAAGCACTCTACCACTGAGTCACTGGGCTCCTTTTTTTCTAATATTGTAGTGAAGGATCTGTTTCCAGATTATTTATTGTTATGTAGGACTCAAAACTTGCCCTAATGTTAAATATAGTTCATACCCTATATTTCATCAATGATTATTCCTTCCAAGGTTAATCCTTTACTCCATAGGCCGTTTTAGATCATGACATCATTTTCTATTTTCAGTCAACATGGAAAAGAGAAAATAAAGAAAAATTTAAGTAAAGTTTTTAATACTTTTGAAAATATTATGGAAAATGGAGCATTTGCTCTTTTGGAGCAAATGCTCCATTTTCCATAATTTTTTTCAAAGACATGATATTTTAAAGACGTCAAAAGGTGTTATTTTGAAGTAAAGGGTTAAGATTTTTTGAGAATCCAATTCATGTAACCTGACAATGAGCAAGGTGAGGGAATCCACACACTATGGACGCTTTTCTAGTTTATTTCATTGTGTATGAAGACAACCTTGAACATAAAGATACCTATGGATTTTTTGACCATATAAACTTTTATGTAATGTCATTTAAGGATACATCTTGAGTAGGATTTTATTTACGAATGCCTAGAGGTTACCTTATAAAATTCAATACAAATAGATTTCAACAAAAAACTTGCTTTTTGGGGTGACCACTGGGTCAGACTCAAATCAATCTTTTGAGAGGGCCTCCTTGGGGTTTAACAGTGAGATTGGAGGAACAACGGAAAAAAGATTTTAAAAAAATCTTTTAATATTAAAATCCACCAACTGAAAAGGAGAAGAGGACATTGTGAGCTCACCTGATCCATTTAGGTTTATAATTGAGCTTAGATAGCATACCAAAGTCTCCATTGTTGCCTTTTGTCTAATGACTATCGATATTTCAAATGTCTTTTCCAAACTGCAAAATTTGTTCACATAACCTAGGTGGCCACCATTCCCATTTTAGGCAAAAACACTTAAATATCCTCTCCAGAATCACCTGGCCAGTTGCAATGACCTTGAACTTTGGTTTACAGCGAAAGGGACTCCAGTCCCACAAAGTTGTTTTTAATGATGATCCTTGGTTGAACTTTACTTACTGCATTTACCTATATAGGAAAATCTTGAAAGTTGATATTTCGAAAAAAAACTTTTGAAGCCCAAGACATTACATTTACTAGATATTTCAGGCCGTTAGTTAGGAGTGCCTAACAGAAAAATAATCTTCTTATTTCTCAACTAAAACATATGTTAAATGTCTCAATGAGATGGTCCTTTTGAGTACCCAAAACATATGTTAAAAATAATTGTTAAGAAAATATTTACAATTTTATGCTGAAAATTTTTATTTTTCTAAACCTATGTATTTTTGACCTAATAAGGCAATGAGGGAGGACAGTGGCTCAGTGGTAGAGTGCATGACTTGAGACTGAGAGGTTGCTTGTTCAAGCCTCATCGACATCAATGCATTGTGTCCTTGAGCATGACACATTAATCCTTGCTTTATACTGGTTCAACCCAGAAGACCTGTGGTGACATAAATGAAAAATTGTTGACTGGGAGGTAAAGAATCAAATCAAACAAAAGCTAATTAGGCAATGTTACTGAAAATGACCTTTAAGACAAGGTCACTCAAAATTTGGACAGCTATCAATGCATGATCATGAAATAATTTCTAGGGTCATTCTCCTCCCTTCCGCTGAATCATTCAAGAAGGGTTGTTGTCTGTTACAAGCGAAAGTATGTAACTGCTTTTTCAAGCCTACCCAGGAAAAAGTGTGGTAAGGTGAACTGACCGTCCTGCCATGACCATAGCTGTTGACTTGGGACGTAAATCAACAAAACAAACAGACGAAGTTCTTTTTCTCAGAAACCATTTAGCAATTGAAGTCAAATTTTATATTATCATGGTCCAGGTCACATGACCAAAATAGTTGTCACATTAGATAAAATCTCTTCCAAAATCTCCTGAACCACTAAAGAATCAATGGCATTTTAAGCCTTGGTATGAAGCACAGGGGCCAGTCCAGCTTAATAATATGCCATCTCCGATGATATACTAAAATACAAGTAGACTATAAACTTATTACTTTGTGGCATACTGTAAACACTGGCCGGGCCCTGTGGTATGAAGTATCACCTTGGATGTGGGGTACGCAAAGTTTGTTCAAATGATGATGCGCCGATGTCCTTTACCTTGTTTTAGGCTAATTAACTTTTTCCTTGCTAACTGGGATTTCTGTCATCTGCAGTTAACCCTTGCAAACAGTTTGGGCCCTGATAAGGACCGACAACATGTCGGTCCTGATCTGGATCCAAACATTTTGACACTCTGATAGTGTTCCTGAAAGAAATTTTTGAAAAAGTTAATTTTGAAAAAAGTCAGCAGACGATAACAATAACATGAAAAATTGACTCGGGATTGAAGGGTTGCGGGTTCTTAGCCTCACTGGCAACACTGCATTGTGTCCTTGAGCAATTCACATTTATCCCTGCTTCAACCCAGGAAGACCTGTCCCAACATACCGGGCTGCGTAGCGCAGTGGGTAACGTTTCTGGCTACAGATGCGTGTCTGACTGCAGATCCAGGGGTCGCGAGTTCGATCCCGGCCCGGTCCCATACTTTCATGGAGATTGATCATGAAATAATTTCTACGGTCATTCTCCTTCCTTCCGCTGATTCATTCAAGAAGGGTTGTTATCAGTTACAAGCGAAAGTATGTGCACAAATTACTGGTTAACCGCTTATTCAAGCCTGCCCAGGAAAAAGTGTAGTTAGGTGAACAATGACCATAGCTGTTGACTTGGGACGTAAAGCAACAAAACCAACAACCGTCCCAACATGACTGAAAAAATGTTGACTGGGATGTAAATAATCAAATGAAACAAACAAACAAGGTAAATGGTTTATTTGCTCCTATTATATGACTAGGTGTAGTTTTTATCTTTTAACCATAAAGTTAAAGTGTGAGGTGTTTAAGAAGATAACAATCAAGGCTCAAGGCATTGTAGGAGCGTCTTCATTACCCTTGTTCATAGCTTTAGATAAACAAAATTTTTGAGCGTAAAATTGCAAATATCTTCTTACCCATCAGTTTTAACATATGTCTTGGTTGCTCAAAAGAACCGTCTCATTGAGACGGTTCTTTTGAGTACCCACAACATATGTTTTGGTTGAGAAATAAGATTTTTTTTATTTTGGTAAGCACTCTAAACTATGCCTTGTCCTTAAATAAATTGAAATGAGCCAGTCAATGATATACGTTTAATGGTACTTATCACATGCAAAAAGTCATTCTTTAACATTTAATTTTTTATTATTATTTTTTTTTTTTCTTCAAAATTCCAAAATTAACACTCCCTTGCGTAATGATCAAATTTGATCGAGCCAGTATCACTAAATAGATAGATTATCCCATACATATTTTTACAGTAAGTATGGAATCATCCATTTTGCATTTTAATCCTTTACTCCATGCATGATAACACCTTTGAAATATTATGTATTCGGAAATATTGTGGAAAATGGAGCATTTGCTCCATTGGAGCAAATGCTCCATTTTCCATAATATTTTCAAAAGTATTCAAATTTTTTCTTAAATTTTTCTTGATTTTTTTTTCAATGTTGTCTAAAAATAGAAAATGATGTCATGATCTAAAAATAGCATATAGCCCTTCAAAATTTCTTTAAAATGATCCCTTCACTTCTTGCACACACAAAGTGTGAGCATAGATGAAGGCTAAAAAGAAACTTTAGACAAAGTTTGATAAAGGCGTTTGCTTTCAATGATGAAAATTTTTATAATGCATGCAGAGTTTGCCGAAGATATTTTTTTTTAAAAAGCCAGTGAGTTCATGAGATTGTGACATTTAACGAACACGGGGGTCCAAAAAAGTTTTTAGACTTCATCTATGTTTGTATTATGTGTGCGAGAAGTGAAGGCTGTGAAGAGACACCTTTGATCTATGGGCCCAGGGCAAGAGCACCCATGACTATAGCTGTCAAAACACTTCGTATTATTTAGCTATTCGGTCACCGTATGGCCACGTAGTATGCAATGTCCCTGTCTCTTGTAAAGATAACAGAAATAGGAACCAGTTGGGGGGAGGGCTAAACAGTGACCCAATAGCTGAATACTAGTATTCATATGCCAAACTGCTTGTCATATCAGTATAGCAGCATAGACATCTCATACATTTAAGCGTGAAGCAGAACATGTTCAGTCATAAATCAATTTGCGACATGCTTGCACAAAGCAATGATCCGAAATAAGGCTTTGTTGTTAATCGAAATGCGTATTGCAAGAAAGCAAATAACAGCTATCTAAAAAGAGAGAAACTTTGATATAGCTTTGAATTCGATAGTCACAGATTGAGAAAACCCACAAAGCATAACACAATGCCAGAATGCAGTGTGCATATTACTGAAACGCACAGTCTGTTGAAGCAAATAAGAAATACACATTGCCGGAATGGAATAAGGACCCTGATAGCCTTCCATAAGGGACAGGCTGCAGTATGCTTGCAGTATGTGGAAGGGGATGGATATGGTGGGCTGGCTGCTGTGCTTGTAATACATGAAGGGGAAGATGAGGGTGTAGGTTGTTGTGCTTGCAGTATGTGAAAGGGGAGGGATTAGGGACAGGCAGTATGCTTGCAGTATGTGAAAGGAGCAGATTAGGGGGGGGGGGGGGGCAGAGTATGTGAAAGTTGGATGAGGGACAGGCTTCTATGCTTGCAGTATGTGAAAGGGGAGGGATGGGAGGGGGTATGCTGTGTGCTTGCAGTATGTGAAAGGAGGAGATGAGGGGGCAGGCTGCTCTGCTTGCAGTATGTGAAAGGGGGTAAGGGGGCAGGCTGCTAGGCTTGCCGTATGGATAATGGGGGGTATGAGGGGGGCAGGCCGCTGTGCTTGCAGTATGTGAAAGGGGAGGGATATTGGGGCAGGCTGCTGTGTAAGAGATTGCCATAAATATAGAGATTTGCATTGTTTGATATTTTTTTATGACTGTTATATGTACAAATTAGTGTGAAATATATTCATGTCTACTATCCTGCCAGCCAAGAGTGACAGTGACGTCATGTTTTGTTTACAAAGTTATCAGGGTCTTATAATTGATAGATCACTTGTGTATTAATCCTATCCACAGGATAGGATTAATACACAAGTGATCTATCGATTCGCGTTAGGTCAAATGGAGTGTACAAGACAATGATTTACTTAACAATAGTAAACAAAATAGTATGTCACTGTCACTCTTGGTTGGCACGACAGTAGAAATATTTTTGTTTTGTTTTTGCTGTTAAATACTGCTGCACAGTAATGAATAATTATATACATGAACATGTTTCAAATTATGAAAATGTATGATGAAGAAATTTAGAAGATTATAGTACTGAATATTGTACTGAATAGTACTGAATTATTGTTTTTGGAAGACATTGTTTTTTTCTTTCTTTCCCAGGTCTGATGTATTTAGAAACTATATATTAAAGTAAAACAATATGCCATTGTAAGCTTCAGCCATGATATTTGATTTTCATGTAAAATTCCAGAATCTAGCCCGTTTGTCTTTTTCTCAATGGTTGTCTTTAATCGAATGATGAAAGTTTTAACTTCATTTTGATGATTCCTTGCAAATGGCGACTTTTGTCATGTAATGAAAATCTTTGCAAAATTGTTTGGACCCAGATCAGGGGCAACAAAATGTCGGGCCTAATCTGAATCCCAAACTGTTTGACACTCAAGTGAGATTGCTGAAAACTTTTAAGAATACCACCAGAGAGTCAAAACTGTTTGGATGATCTGGGTTCTCTTTGCAAAGTTTATCAGCAAATGACACTAGTACAGTAAAACCGGTGTAAAAAGACCAAAAGTTTTTCAAGACCAATTATCGCTTAATGCAGGTCAAAAGTATTGCAGAATGCTCCAAAGGGAGCATTCTGCAATACTTTCGACCTTCATTAAGCTATCAGTTGTATTTAAGACCTTTGTTTTCTATATTTTTGAGTGTCTGTTTATACACAGGTTTTACTGTAGGTATAGATCTTAGGCAAAAAAAAGAAAAAAAAGGAAAGCTTAGACCTTAAAATATTTTGAGCAGTGTATAATAATGTGGTCTTACTCTTTCCTTGCTTAGTGGCAACTTTTGTCATCTCATGAAAATCTTTGCAAGATTGTTTGGACCCAGATCAGGCATGACAAGATGTCCAGACTCAGACCTGATCTGGATCCAAACTATTAGGACACTCAGATGGTATTTTATGAAAAAAAATTTTGAATGTTTAAATTTTGGCAAACTTCGTCAGAAGAAACAAAGAAGAGTTAACTGTTTGCATGCTGGGTAATTTTTCATTGCTGACTTTTTTCAAAAGCTACTTTTTCCAAAATTTCTTTCAGGAAAACTATCAGAGTGTCAAACAGTTTGGATCCAGATCAGGACTTACAATTTGTCAGGTTATCAGCAGATGACAAAAGTCGCTGCTAGTAATTAGGAAAGAGTTTATTGATGCAAGTATTGTACATGTTTTACATGTCATGTAATGGAAGACTGTATTTTAAACAATTATGCTTTGAGGGATCAATATACGAGAGATGATCAAAAAGTTCTTGGTCCCTGGTACTTAGGGCTACCAGGGAAGGAAAATTTGACCATTACTTTTCAATATAATCTCCCTTCAAGGCAATGCACGTAGCCCGTCTCTGTTCGAGCTTTCTTATCCCTTCAAAATAGAAGGCCTTTTCCTACTCATTTGCTGCCTCTATGACACCTTCATTCCTTCCCTATTGTGAACCAGGAATATGGGATTTCAGTTTCAGGAACAGATAGAAGTCAGATGGAGCCATATCAGGAGAATATGGGGGATGAGCAGGGATTTCAAATCCACATTCAGTTGCAGAAGTCATGGCAACTTGTGACGTGTTGACAGGGGCGTTGTCCTGCAAGAGCAAAACACCCCGAGCCATTTTCCTCCCCTCTTTCTTGCCAATTCCTGGCGTAGCCGCCTCAATTTGCCTGCATAATATGCACTGTTTAGCATGCGACCTTGATCAAGATAATCAATCATGATCACCCCTTGACTAACCCAAAAGATTGAGGCCATCATTTTCCCTGCTGAATGAACCGTCTTAAATTTCTTAGGAGGAGATGAGCCAGGGTGCTTCCATCGTTTGCTCTGCAATTTTGAACCCATGTCTCATCATGGGTTACAATTCGCTCGATAAATTCACTGGGATCATCTTCATAGAGAGACAGGAGTTACCTAGAACTATCGAGCCGAGTCCTTATCTGATCATCAGTCAACATTCGCGGCACCCATCTTGCCTTAACCTTTGACATACATTCTAAGATTGATTGTACTGCGGCAAAACTTATGCCCACCTCGCTAGCTATGCTTCGCAGGTCTTGCCTCCTTATAATCACACACAACCAGGGTGTGCACGACCTTGACATTTTCATCAGCGGTGGCATCTTTGGGGTGGCCAGACCGTCTACTATCCTCAACGCTCTCTCTCCCCATCTTAAACTCTGCTGCCCATTTTTACTGTACTATAAGAAGGAGACTCCTTCCCAAGGGTTTCCATGAAGTCTTCATGAATTTCCGTGTGAGGCATTCCTTTCTTACAGAAGTACTTGATAACCGCTCTGATTTCAAGTTTCTCCATTTTGCAAATGTGTCACACCCTCCTCTCTTAAAAGTGCTTTACATAAGCAACCAAGCATGACCACACTCCCAATGTCCTTCAATTAGATCAAATGACCGACTGAAAAAGATTTTAATTTAATAAATCCCACCAAAGCATATCGGGCCGAGAACTTTTTGATCACACCTCGTATTATATGTATTTAGAATCTATAATCAAATGTTTCATTCTCATTGTCGGCTTCTGCCATCCTTCTGGCCAGGTTTATGTCAACTTTTAATGTAATCACATTCTTGCTTTTGTCGCTGCTTAGTTTATCGTTTGCTGTTTCACAACTTTCAGTTATCTCATTTGATTCATTAATCTGGTTATCAGAATCCCTCCCACTGTCAGAATCCTCTTGTTCTCTGTCACAACATGCATTAATCTCATTACGTTCATCTTTGTTGTCTTCAGAATTGCTTCTAGTTGTCTTGACATCAGAATCTTCCTGCACAAAACTCAGATTATCTTCTCCTGGTGCTTCCTTCATTTTTTCTTCATTTCCAGTTTCTAATTTTCTGTGTCTAACAGATTTCTCATCCTTACAAACTGTTTCATCCTTGACAGAGATCTTTTCACTAACATGAACTTTTTCAGAGATAACATGGCTATCAGTTGAATCATTAGAACTGACACTCATGTCATCCAATTTATCTGTTTGAAATTTAGCTGGGAGTTCAATACTTCCTGAATCTTGATGAAGTAATTCTGCATAGTTTTCCTCTTTTCTGACTTGATAATCTTTATAAATGATACACACCATCACTATGATACAGGGAATGATGAAAATAGTTCCAGCCAGAATACCAATTATAATCCTGAAGTCACTCACTTTAATTCTCTCACACTTAGCTTGAAGCAGTTCAGTGGCATTTATCAAAGCTCTTAGACATACTAGACTCTCTACATTTGTTACTTCATAGCCTATTGTTATCATTCGTTCACTGGATAGCAAGATAGGCGATACATACATGGTGGAGTTATCCTCGTCCAGAATGACTGCATTGAACCCATATATTGAATCTGAACTGTTGAAATCCCAGCTTATTTGTATTTCATTATCACTAACTTCTGTTTGTATTTCAAACACATTAATGTTGCTTATATCTGCACAATTGTGATTTGGACAGGTGGGGTTGGTGTAACACAGCTGTAACTGCATGAGTAGAATCATGAGGCTGAAAGTTGGCTCAGTTTTTGTCCCCATACCTGTAATGAAAAAAAGATAAATGAGTATTTGTTTTGTTTTGTTTGATATGATTCTTTACGTCCCATCAACAATCTTTCAGTTAAACAGGGAAGGGTCTTCCTGGGTTGAACCAGTACTAAGCTAGGATAAATGTGTCTTGCTCAAGGACCACAACGCAGTGACACCGGTGAGGCTCGAACCCGCGGCCTATCGGTCTCGAAGCAAGCACTATACCACTGAGCTCCCACCAAAACTTGTTTTTAAGACCAATTAATGCTTAATGTAGGTCAAAAGTATTGCAGAATGCTCCAAGGGGAGCATTCTGCAATACTTTTGACCTTCATTAAGCTACCATTTCATTACCATCAGAGTTGGGGTAATTAAAATTGTAATTGTAATTAATTGTAATTTAATTACATTTTCTAAAGTAATTACATGTAATTGTAATTAAGACATTTCTTTAATTACAGTAATTGAATGTAATTAATTACATGGTCAAAAATGGCAGTAATTAACAATTACTTTCAATTACATTTTAATTACTTTTCAGATCAGTTATGAACTTCAGTTATCTTAGAATATCATAGATATTTGAAATGCTGCTAAATAGTTATTGGTCTTTGTAAATGCATATATCATTTGCTGTACTCAAAATATAAAAGAGTTGAATGCAACATGGAACAAATGAGAATTGGAACTAGTCATGCTAGTATAGACATAAGATAGCATATAACAATTTTACCACACACAAACTGTATGGAACCTCTACTATTTTGAAAGCAACCTTTTTAAGTAATTTATTGTATATTCTTTGCTCATCTGATTATAAAAGATAAGACTTTGTGACAACCAACCTTTAACAGTTAAGTTATCAAAACAATACAAAAACAAGAAGGTGTAAAAATCTCAACAATAGTATTCACTCAGACAATAGTATTGGTTATTGAATTGACTCCTTGAAGGCAATTTGTTAAATTTTCACACCTAGGATCAACACACTCATATGCTAAGGTACATGATACAATCTACCGTATATATTATTTTAAATCTTTAAACTGCTTATTTGCTATCTTCAATATTTATAATAATAATAATACTTAGATCCAGATAAAGACATTTTATGAGCATAAAATTGTGATTATTTTCTTACCCATCAATCTAAACATGTGTTTTGGGTGCTCAAAAGAACCGTCTCATTGAGACGGTTCTTTTGAGCACCCACAACATATATTTTGGATGAAAAATAAAGAAAATATTTTCCAATACACACTCTTATCTGGAGGCCTGATAATAATAATGAAATGTGATTCAGAAAATTAAATTGGATTTCACTCACTCAGTGAACCTGGGACCTATCATTGTTGATACAAAAAAGAAAAACTAAATAAAAAAGATGTCCTAGTGGGGACCGAAATAGCAACCTCTTGCTTGCAAAGCCTCACACACAAGTATTATTTTAGTTCATCGCTTTCTGATATTCCTTTTTGTACTTTTTTGCCAACTTTCATGTCTCAAAGCCATACAGATTTCCTATCAACTCTTTTTGAGAACAGTTATTCTCTTGCATTTAAGCTAGTCTTACAAAATCATTTCCATGGTTTATCTTCCACAATGTAATACTTTTCTCAGACCAATGTGTATTCATTTCTTTTAAGTTGCATCACTTGACAATAATACAAGTCCT
This sequence comes from Loripinus fragilis, assembly GCA_964019695.1. Lineage (NCBI taxonomy): Eukaryota > Metazoa > Mollusca > Bivalvia > Lucinida > Lucinidae > Loripinus > Loripinus fragilis. The sequence goes on from OZ026523.1 coordinate 35,081,095, forward strand.
AAAAATAAAATCAACCTAATAGACAAATATTGAACTTAGAGTGGAAAGGTTACTCAGACTTTTTAAGGAGTTTTAACTCATTTCATATACCTCTGAAATTAAAATCTGATAAAGCTATCTATGTGGCAGTGAAATGTAATTGTAATGTAATTAATTACATTTGGCAAAGTAATTGTATGTAATTAATTACTTTGCTCTAAAGCCGTGTAATTGTAATTGTAATTTAATTGAACAATTTCCAATGTAATTGTAAGTAATTAATTACTTTTTCAAAGTAATTGACCCCAAGTCTGATTACCATTAAGATCTTTGTTTTGTCTATTTTTAAGTGGCTGCTTAAGACAGGTTTTACTGTACCCTATTTAAGCAGTCTGATAGCATTTAAGCTGTATGACCTGGCCTGTGTGCACAAATATTTTGAGTAAGAAATTTACTAGTAAAGTATGGGAGTGCAGTGGCTCAGTGGTAGAGTGCTTGACTCGAGACTGAGGGGCTGTGGGTTCGAGCTTCACCAGCATCACTGTGTTGTGTCCTTGAGCAAGAACTTTAATCCTAGCTTAGTACTGGTTCAACCGAGGAAGACCTGTCCCTTTATAACTGAAGGATTGTTGATGGGACGTAAAGAATCAAATCAAACAAACAAAATAACAAACTTTGAAGGCATTTAAATTGCATTTAAAAGTCATATGGTAAACAGAATCTTACACTTGTGATCATTTTATATTAAATTTATTAAACTCGCCAAAGGAACGTTTTATAAATTTCATATGAAATGATCACTTGTGTAAGATCCTCTATGTATCATAGGCTTGAAAATGACTATTGCGATTGCTTTGACTTTACAAGAAGCACCATTGCAATATTATTACTATTGTGAACTACTATTGCAATATTGTGGTGGCAGGGGGCATTCACTGTCAAATAGAAGCCTTGGATTCTGTATTTTCAAGACATGATTGAGAACCCTTTCCAGACAAAATTAGACAAAAATATATACCCCATTGATTTCTACCCCGTCCCCAGTGAGAGTATCTAGATGTTACAAAAAATAGAAATCCACTTACTGCCAAAAAGGAAAGATATTTAGTCATATTTTGTAACAAAATATGACTTTGTAACAAAATATGACTAAATATCTTTTCGTTTTGGCAGTAAAATGGATTTCTATTTTTGTTACAATTCATGCTCTGATCAATTATCAATTATTTGAGTATATTTGTCTGGTGAAAATATCTGTTGTATTATTTTATGAAATGCCTCTAGAATGAATTCTATGAGATTGTTAGCCTCAAAAGACGAGTTTTTACCTTAGTTCAAACATCCATACATAGAGCTATTATGAATTTTCATTGCAAAATGTGCAAGCATTTTGAAGCATCTTATATAGGAAATGATTGTAGGCAATTTATCACGTCTTCATTTTACCCCAAAGCTTAATGTACCTTGATGACAGAAAGATAGTGATTTCATTTTTCCCCCAACATCAAGGTAAGAGAGGAGTGTCCTGATACAGCACGTAAAGCAATTATCTCTCAATAAGGTCAAACTGAACAATGTATTGAATGGGAGTTTGAGTTTGACCTTACTGCACTAAGGCTGGCCAAACCTGCTACTTGGGAGCGCAGTGGCTCAGTGGTAGAGTGCTTGACTCAAGACCTAAGGGCCGCGGGTTCGAGCCTCACTGGCGTCAATGCATTTTGGTCCTTGAGCAAGACACATTTATCCTAGCTTAGTACTGGTTCAACCCAGGAAGACCCGTCCCTGTTTAACTGAAAGATTGACCCGTCCCTATATAACTGAAAGATTGTTGATGGGACGTAAAGAATCAAATCAAACAAACAAACCTGCTACTTTTTGGATGTCCTGGGGGGAGGGGGCGGGAGGGGTGGGTCTGGCTGGATTTCTTATATCAGTAAAACATCTCTGTGCTGCTGGTCAAATTTCAAAATGATCCAGATTAGACTTTTTGAAACTCATCATATTTTGCGATTGAATTTTTCGAAATCATTACTATTGAAAAAAATCAGCAGACAACAAAAGCATTCAAAATTTTCCAGCATTCCAAGAGTTAAACCGCCAAGGGCCGACCTACATGTATGCAAAAAGACATGTGCCCAAAACTTGGCACTGCAAGTATAGGGTCTTTGACTACATCAGTTGATTTTGGGAAGAAAAAAATGCAACTAATGGAATTAATTGTGTGCCTTGAAAGCTCATTATAGACCTGTGAAATGCCTTAACCCATTTTCTTCCTGGGGCTTTGCTCTTCTAAGCCCCACTAGGGCAGGAGTACCCCCTCTAGAGTGTATATTCTACAAAATGCCTCCGGTACGCCCCTGACCGCTCATGCAGGGATCCAGAAAGTTTTGTCAGAGGCGGTCTTCGGTAATGTTTCCTTTTTTTTTCTTCTTTTTTTTTAGTTGATGAGGGGAGGGAGAATCCAAACACTACCATCATCGGCCCGCCAGCAAAACGCCTCTGTCCCCCCCCCCCCCCCCCCCCCTTCTGGATCCAAGCATGCCACTCAGCTCCACTGAACTAAATGACACCAGAATGGCATTCAGGGCCATAATTAATTAATGGCCCCCTTGTTGCTGATCTGTGGTTTTCAGCCCTTCATAATGGCTAAAACCAAATTTCTGACATGGCATATGGCTCAAAAGATACCAGACATCCCTCAAACTGGACCTGTACAAACTATCAAGTAAGATGATCCACTCGGGGATCCACTAAACTGTTTTCAATAATTATCAGAGCTGGTTCAAATTGTCCATCCCAAGGCTATGATATATTCTGAATTAATCATACTAAAATTGCATTAAATATGGGCCTTGACGCGAGAAAAACTGTCTTCCGGGGTTTACGAAAACACAGGTGCAGACCAGTCTGCACATCTGCGCAGTCTTATAAGCACCTTTGTTATTCGGGTTTTAAAAAGTACCATAATCTCAGTTTGCTACAAGTGAAATTTCATTTTTCTAGCTAGTCTCTGTAGCTGAGCAGGCTGGTTTGAATCTCACTTTGTCGGAAACCCTGAAGACAGGTTTTGTCGTGACGAGGCCCATATAATCTAAACAGATCTTAGTCTCACAATGATCACTCAGTAGTGACCTGGCTCACCCTGCCATTAGCCATTGTTGCCATTTGCTACAAAAATATAGAGTGGCTTCAAATAAGTAATTGGCTAAAGTATCCTGGCACAACCAGTTTTCGACTGCCTAGGAAGTATTTTGTGTAGTTTTATTTACTTTCAAGTCCTATTGCTTTGGATATTGCTTAAGATTATCTATCAGCCCAAAAGCAACAAATATTGAGCTATAAAGTTTTGAGGTTCCTCTTGTAAGTCTGACAAGGCCTTTCATTTAGAAAGTGGTCAGAGGTAGCAAATTCAGGAATTTAACAACCTATTTCCGACTGCCTGGGGTAAATATTTTCTGTCAAAACCAAATAGCCCTGAATATGTTTCTTTTCTTGCAGTACAACCTAACAAAAGCAAAACACTTGCAAGCTATTTTTGAAAATGGTAATGTAGTCCAACACATCAGGAAAATATACATCATGTATGGAAATCCGTATGGACAGTTAAATTACTTGGGGTAGGGCTATGTTTTTTGGAATTTAACAATTTCTGTACTATCAGCAGAGACAAAGCACATGCATTTCAACGCCAGAGAAATTATGCCTCACACCAGTATAAATAGTAACTTTTGTAGATGATGATGTGGTGATTTATTTAACATTTTCTGAGGCCTGAACAATTTTTAAAAGTATAGAAAATGAAGAAAATTGTCATAAGCAGGGTATATCAAAAGTTTACCTCAAAATAAATTTATTCTGTACGCTTTTTAATATTAATTGACAACAATGGTCACAGGCAACACAGTTCATCATGCAGATGTATAAAATATGAATTTTGTATATAAAATTTAGAAACTGTAGCCATAAAAACAAGCTGGTAATTTGGTAATAAGAAAAAGCTAAAGAAAACTGTGAGGGTCCTCTAATACAATGTTTATTCATGGTTCACACTCAACTACCAAAGCTGAAAGTAAACCACTACTTAACTTGCCTATCCCTCCTGTAAACAATGATACAATCACAGCTGCAAAATTCAGACTATTAAGATTTTTGTGAAACAAAGTATAAGGTGGTCGAAATTAGGCGGTGGTCGAAAATAGGTTGTGCCGGTTTAGGTGGTTCAAAAATTAAATATTTGCAAAAAAGTGTATTTTGATCAGCTAAGTGTATTTTGATCAGCAAATTACCATATGTGAGTATTGCAAGACATTATTTATCATTCCTTCACACTTTAGTAATCTGCCATATTTAAATACAGAACAATTTGTTGATTTGGCTTAAACCTTGACTGCAGCCAATTTCATTTGGCTTCAACTTTTTCCATTTGGCTAAAGTGTCAGCTACAACAAATTCTGAGCCAGACTGATCGAGAAAACCTGTTTTTACGTTTTGATCAATTAAAAAAGTTGCTGTCCCTGCAGTTTGAACAGCACCATTGTTTTTCACTTGTTAGGTACAGTACAGACCCTTTATAATAGGGAGCACAGTGGCTCAGTGGTAGAGTGCTTGACTCGAGACAAAAGGCCGCAGGTTCGAGCCTCAGCGGCGTCACTGTGTGTTGTCCTTGAGCAAGACACATTTATCCTTGCTTAGTACTGGTTCGACCCAGGAAGACCCGTCCAAAAATAACTGAAAGATTGTTGACTGGGACGTAAAGAATCAAATCAAACAAAAGACCCTTTATAATGCTATGTTTAGACGGTGTTATAGTTGAATCATGTTATAGAGGGAGGTCATTTTCCTATTACTTCTTAGTAAAATTCCATTAAAAAAATGGGGAGCCTCAACATGACCATGTTATATCCAAACCTGTGTTATAAAGCATTGGTGAAAGTTTTCAGGATTAATCCTGAATTCAGGATTTTGAGGCTGACTTTCCATAGAAAGTCAGCTCAAAAATGCTGAATTAGGGAGATTATAATAGCTTCTCTGATTAATTTTCAGATAATCTAAACACATTTACCCATTTGAACATGAAATTATTAAGTTTTGTAGGCATCTTGCAAGTTTAAAAATTTGAATTTCGAAGGTTCAGGATTTTGGAAATTTTGAAATTTCATCCATGATAAAGGGACTGCACTGTACTAGCTACATCTACACTTTCCAGATTCACGCTAGTCTACATAGCTTAGCAAATAAGTTTGAGTGTTACCTTTTGGCAAACCTGGTAGACACATTTTCGCACAAAGTGGCCCATATAATTAACAGTTTGAATGAAATAGACATGATTTCGAATAATTTTGAATAAAATGCAAATAATCCAGAATACAATTATCCTGTACAGTAAAATCTGTCTTAAGCGGCCTCTCAAAAAGAAGACCAAAACATGGGATTCAAGACTGATTATCGCTTAACGCAGGTCAAAAGTATTACAGAACGCTCCAAAGGGAGCATTCTGCAATACTTTCGATCTTCATTAAGCTATCATTTGTCATTAAGATCGTTTTTTTGGTCTATTCTTGAGTGGCCGCTTAAGACAGGTTTTACCATATCAGATTGTTGTACTTATTGCATAAGTATTAGTACTTTCTCGAAATTTCCTTTTTTTTTTTTTTTTAAAAAAGCATCTTTCAGGGATACCATCAGAGTGTGAAACAGGTTGGATCCAGATCAAGTTCAAGCTTTGATCAGATGACACTGGCAGACAGAGCTTTTTTTAAACTACATTTATTAGAGATACGGATCAACTAGGAGGGGATATCATACCAGCTAGGAGGGGATGTCATACCAGCTAGGAGGGGATGTCATATCAGCTAGGAGGGGATGTCATATCAACTAGGAGGGGATGTCATATCAGCTAGGAGGGGATGTCATATCTGCTTGGAGGGGATGTCATATCAGCTAGGAGGGGATGTCATATCAGCTAGGAGGGGATGTCATATCAGTTAGGAGGGGATGTCATATCAACTAGGAGGGGATGTCATATCAGCTAGGAGGGATGTCATATCTGCTTGGAGGGGATGTCATATCAGCTAGGAGGGGATGTCATATCTGCTTGGAGGGGATGTCTTATCAGCTAGGAGGGGATGTCATATCAGCTAGGAGGGGATGTCATATCAGCTAGGAGGGGATGTCACAAGTGGAATACCTGTTAGGAGTGTGGATTACCTGATTCATGTGAATAATATACAGTCAGACATAAGTTAAGCATCGCCTGAATAGTTTCCTAGAAAACAAAGGAAGCTTTCCAGTCATGAATATTTCTTGGTTTATTTATTAAAATAGATAAAGTGGTGACAATTTACAGCAAATTTCGATTCAATTATCACAAAGGTAAACAACCAGGCATGGTAAATGCACACTTACCCCTAAAAATGTCCATATTCTCTAGCCCATTATCATATTTTCAAAACGCATAGCCATGTAAAGTGTTAGTGTCACATTGTTACAATATCAAAGACCAATTATGTCAGAAAATTTCAGATTCATATCTCTAAAAGAATAAAAGTTATGGATGTGTAAAGAATGGCTTGTTATATAGTGATAATGCAAAAATTATCAACACGTGATTAACTTTCACTGTGATCCTCTATAACTGACATGAAACCTAGAGTTGGACAGAATCAGTTTGACACTATTTTTAAGAAATAAGTCTAGATTACTTCTGCGTTATTTTGAATTCAAAGTAAGCATTTTGGGTTAAGCTGTGACACTTTCTAAGGGTACACCCCCAAAAAAGGGGTCGGTGTATATAGGACACCGTAGAAATTCAACAAAATGACCACATGACATTCTGATATGTTCAGCAGACTACAGGAAGACAAGGGTAACATAATATTACAATCTGGTTGTTCTGCGAAATTTGTACGCAAAAAACGTCTCTGAAATAATGTTTGGGTGATGCTTAACTTATGTCTGAGTGTATATATTACTGACTTCAGGAATAGAGTTTTGGTCATTGTTTATGGACAAATAAATGATTCAGATGGGCATAGTGAATCAAAAAGATGATTTCTAGTTTCTTATCAATTTTACAAGAGCTGTAAGGTAACTGTGTAAGGCTTGATCAGACTTCCCATTTTAACAGTGAAAATATGCTGAAGGTTTAGTTCAACAATAAAACATTAATTATTCTCAATAGAGAAATACTTAAATTTTTGGTTTGAAAACCCTTACTGCATGTCTTCTGTTTCTCCAGCTAGCTCAGTGAATAGAAGTGTGAATAGTGAATTTTTTCAGAGGGGGTCCAACTTTGACGTTGTTTTTTTTTTTTTTTTTTTTTAAGTTTGATGAGGGGAGGGAGGATCCAGATACCACTATGAAATAATATATATGTATATATGTACGGAGGGATATAGTGAATCAACTGAGCCGATAGATGCTGTATTAATATTTTGCCTCTAGCGAGATATATATATTATAAAAAAAGAAAGTGGTTGTGGGAGAAGGGGGGTGAAAGTGAAAATGAGAGAAATAATAATAATTAAAAAGAAAAAAAATAATGATTGTAATAATAATAACATAATATATCAAAAAAAATAGTGATAATAATAATAGTAGTAATGATGATAATAATAGTAAAAGAAATGGTACCTATTTTGTCAGTGCAGAAAATAGTAGATGCATATCCTTTTAAAAATTCTGCTATCACTATCAGGAAGAAAAAGAATAAATTTCCATGAAAAAGAGGTTGTATAAATATATATGTCAATAAATTCTCCAAACAAATAATAAATTTTATAGTAGATCAAGTGTGGACAGTGTGCAATATTGAGAGGGTGGAAACTTAAGGGATGTGTGCAAGAGTCTCTCATTGGTGTATGATTTCACAGATCCGGATAAGGACATTTTTTGAGCGTAAAATTCTTATTAATTTCTTACCCATCAATTTAAACATGTATTATGGATGCTCAAAAGAACCGTCTCAATGAGACGGTTCTTTTGAGTACCCACAACATATGTTTTAGTTGAGAAATAAGAAAAATAATTTTTCAAACCCACTCTTATCAGGAGGCCGGGGATTGTAAGAAGAAGGACTTTTTATTCAACCTAAAAATGGCAATATTTTCCTTATTTCTCCATAGAAAAGTATGTTGTGGATACTCATTGGAAGCATCTCATTGAGACAGTTCTAATGAGTACCCTCTACACATGTCATCTTTGAGAAAACAAGAAATTTAGTTGTCTACATAACTCTTACCTGGGTACATAGTAGATCTACCCCACGTCAGGCCTTTAGTTAAGAGTGTGAACCCAAAAATTTTTTTCTTTATTTCTCAACCAAAACATATGTTATGGGTACTCAAAAGAACCGTCTCAATGAGACGGTTCTTTTGAGCACCCAAAACATATGTTAAATCTGATGGGTAAGAAAATATTTACACTTTTACACTCAAAAACTTTGTTTATCTAAACCTATGCCCCATCATGAGTGACAGTGCAGACATTTCCTTTTATCCTGCTGAAGAAATTGACGCCAAGACCTTTTTTTTTGCATGCTGGGTAATTTTGCATGCTTTTCTGTTGTTTGCGGAATTTTTTTCCAAAATTGACATTTTCAAAAATTTCTTTCAGGAATATAATACCATCAAAGTGTCATACAGTTTGGATCCAGATCAGGCCCAACATTTTGTCAGGCCTGATTGGGTCCAGACTATTTGCAAATGCTAACAGCTCAGCAGACATAAAAGTGGGATTCAGATCACCCAGGTTCAAAGGTTGATCTGGGCTTACTTAGTTTAAATAAACTGGGTGTATCATGAGAAAATCTTTTTTTGCCATAAAGAACAAAAACGGAGCAAGGTCAGTCTTTAAAGACCTAAATTCTTTGACAATAAAAGTGGTACCACTGCCTGAGAGCTTTTCCTAATCTTTATGATGTGATTATGACTTCCTTACAGGGGGTAATAAAGTGATCCCATTAAGGGTTTAGGTACTTTCCAATAAAATATTGATATTTATCTTAGTGAATGAAATTTTATTGTATACAGGTATGTCCCCTCTTGAGGCCCCTTTAATCCTGTGAGATACTGAAACTGTCCCTAATCAGTTAATCCTTTCATGATCTCTATTGAACAGGAATATAGGTCTTTAAGCATTCTTGGAGTCTAATATGTGAATTTTTTCTCGCTTACTTGAAAGAATAATTTGTGTATGGATTGAGTAGCGGGGTAGGGTGGGGTGGGTTTGGATGGAATGGAATGGGGTCAGTATTCCTTTTATCAGTAAATATTTAGCTCATTTTTTCTCAATTACAGTAAAAAAAATATTGCCATTTTTCTAGACCCCTTTCCAGATCCTCAATAAAGAGCCACAGGTCTGCTGGCTAAAGTTTTGTTTGTTTGATTTGATTCTTTACGTCCCATCAACAATCTTTCAGTTATAAAGGGACGGGTCTTCCTGGGTTGAACCAGTACTAAGCTAGGATTAATGTTCTTGCTCAAGGACACAACGCAGTGACGCCGGTGAGGCTCGAACCTGCGGCCCTTCGGTCTTGAGTCAAGCTGCTGGCTAAAGTGAAAGTTATCAAAATTCTAGCTATATAGTCCTTGTAGCTATAGGGTAAAGTTGGGTAACTTCCGACATCAGGTAAATCGGACATGCATTTGCAAACAGTGGAAATCCAGATGAGACGGCTCCTTATGAGCCGTCTCATCATGATTTTCACTGTTTTTGCTTGGTTAATTTATTTTTTATTTCAATAATCAAAATATGAAACAAATAAAGTCGCTGTCCAAATTTAGCTGACCGTTTTACCCGACTTTACCCTATAAGCAGCTTGGTTTTAGTCTATCTGACTGCAAAACACAAAAAGATAGGTTTTCAAGTACTCATAGGTAAAAACTACAAAACCGTGAAAATAATTATGTAAGCCACCATACTCAGAGGGATCAAAGATTGAAGGAGTCTTCTTAAATTACAATCACATGAAAGGTTATTCAGATATGTAACAGTTATATAAAGTACACATGACCTGAATTAATGTGCGTACAGAAATTCAGTGAATATCAATTTGTTTTTTTAAAATGTCTTTAATGTTACAATTTCGGATTAAGATTTTGCACATGCATGTAATAAAATACAGCCTAATATACAATTGTTATACCCGCTTTTTTCTTTAGGAAAAAAGGGTATATTAATTTCGTACCAAAGTCGGTCTGTCGTCCGTCTGTCCAACACGTTTCTTGTAAATGTATCTCCTCCTAAACAGTTAGAGGTAGCAACTTCAAACTTTGTAGTTGAATAGGTCACATGATGTAGAGGGTACTGGGCAACATTTCGTGTGATCCAACGGTCAAGGTAACAGATCAAATAATGCATTTTCTTGTAAATGCATCTCCTCTTAAATGGTTTAAGCCCCAGTTACACATTCCCGATTCTGTCTACGATTCATCACAATTCGTCCCCATATGACCTATATTGTAAAATTGGGATGCATCAGGATGGTAAAAACAGAAAATTCAGAAATCCTTACGATGGCTCACGACGTTCCTATGGTATCTCTACGAATTCTCTACGATTCATGGAGGTACTATTACGATGCTACTATGGCAGCGTCACAACATAACTGTAGGACAGTCCTACTGTATTTGTGGTGAATAGGGATGACAGATGATACCCCGATTAACCCAGAGCTCCCAAGAATGACGACGAATACTACCACGGTGCCACTAGGAATGATCCCAATCCCGCAACAGTAGAGCTACGATCTAGGCCACGCCCACAATCCAACACGATTCACCCTGACAAGTTTAAATGGTTTATACTTGTCGTAGCGTTGTCCTCGAGGTTCCCGAATCACCACTATTCTTCAAGATTCATAACGGTACTACTACCACTCATGCCGGTGCATCACGACGGCGCAAGGGTGCAACTAAGAATCATGCCTATGTATCCTGATTTGACAAATCGGGGTGAATCGTAGCTCTGTCGTGGCCCAAAATCGTGAGTGTGTAACTGGGGCTTTAGACGTAGCAACTTCAAACTTTGTAGCTGAATAGGTCACATGATGTAGAGGGTACTGGGCAACATTTCGCGTGACCTTGACCCCAAGCTCAAGGTCAAAGGTCAAATATTGAATTTTCTTGTAAATGCATCTCCTCCTAAACCTTTTGACATATCAACTTCAAACTTTGTAGCTGAATAGGTCACATGATGTAGAGGGTACTGGGCAACATTTCTTGTGACCTTGAATGTTAAATATTGAATTTTCTTGTAAATGCATCTTCTCCTAAACCTTTTGACATAGAGACTTCAAACTCTATAGATGCATAGGTCACATGATGTAGAGGGCACTGGGCAACAATTCGTGTGACCTTGACCTGAAGATCAAGGTCAAATAATGTATTTTCTTGTAAATACATCTTCTCCTTAACCCTGGGATGTAGCTAAATAAAACTTTGCTGGTGCATAGGTCACATGATGTTGTGGGTACTGGGCAACATTTTGTTTGACCTTGACCCCAAGGTCAAGGTCATATAATGTATTTTCTTGTAAATGCATTTTCTCCTTAACCATGGGATGTAGCAACATCAAATTTTGCTGGTGCATAGGTCACATGATGTCAAGGGTACAGGGCAACATTTCATGTGACCATGACCTTGGGGTCAAGGTCAAACAATGTATTTTTTTGGTAATGCATCTCCTTAACTATTAATCTAATGTTCATTAAAATAAGTTGCTAATGGTGATGGCAAGTTGTTTTATGAAAGCTTATACTTGTAATAATAAATATCTGATAAACCTATTCCATTTTTTCAGATCATTGTCTCAATGCTGTCAGTTCCTGCCATCTTTTATCGTCCGAAGACTAGGGAAGATGAGTCAGATGCTGCCAGAGAAAAGTTCCAGGTCCCAGAAAGTGATCATTTAACATTCCTAAATGTCTACCAGCAGTGGAAGAGAAATGGGTAGGTAACTCTTGGCCTCTACCCTTGAAGTGATAATGAGGTTTAACCTTTAACTCTTTGCCTGCTAGTGTAGCCTGCTGATAACTTTTGCAAACAGTTTGGACCCAGATCAGGCCCAACATTCTGTCAGACCTGATCTGGGTCCAAGCTGTTTGTCACTGATGAGGGGGCTCAGTGGTAAAGTGTTTGACTCGAGACCAAGGGGCTGCAGGTTAGAGCCTCACTGGCATCACTGAGTTGTGCCTTTGAGCAAGACACATTAATCCTAGCTTAGTACTGGTTCAACCCAGGAAGACTGGTCCCTGCATAATTGAAATTGTTGATGGGACTTAAAGAATCAAATAAAACAAACAAATTGTCACTCTAATGGTTTTTGAAAATGTTACTTTTGAAAAGCAATATGTAAAATTACACAGCATGCAAAGAGTGAAATGTGCATATACAGCTATCTATTTTAGTGTCCTCTACTTCCATAGCTTTAGATTGTGTGAGAAGTTAAGGGTGCACAGGCCATATGGCCAGTTAAGCTAATTTTTTTTGCGTAAAATTGAGATTATTTTCTTATCCATCAGTCTAAACATGTGTTTTGAGTGCTCAAAAGAACCATCTCATTGAGACAGTTCTTTTGAGTAACCACAACATATGTTTTGGTTGAAAAATAAGAAAAAATAATTTTCAGTTATGCACTCTTATCTGAGGGCCTGACATGCTTATCTGGCGATAGTTTCAAAATCTCATAGAGTAAGTGAGTATGATCAGAAAATACCACAATCATAAACTGCAGGCCAAGCCATGGCACCATGAGGAAGAGCCACAGGACATTTTACAGTTACAAGACATCCAAAAGACAACAAAAGCAAAGCAACCAGCTCTCTTCCTCGTCAAGGTGATTGCAAAACTAGAAAGGACATAAAGCAATACATACCAAAACAAAGACCAACACACAGAACCCCCACAAACAATGGGAGGTACATAAAACAATAAATCAACAACAACAGAACCAGCACCTTAGAACAGACAGCAGCCTAAGCTATCAGGGGGCTTAAATGCATTCTTCTTGTGCCAAATCTTGCCCTATATTCTGTTTTGTTAATACATAAAAATTGTGTAGCTCCGTCATGGGTGGGCATCAGCGGAACTACCGCGAAATCGCGTCAACGTAAATTTGTTCCTTCGTCACATCCGGGACCTTTCGCGTTAGTGGCATCGTCACACAAAAGCCGAACAAAGGTAGGTACTCTCGCTTGTTTTGATTTTTTGTAAAATAATGAGCAAACTAAGTAAAAATTCGGTAATGCTATTCCATGTAGATATGATTTACCTTGCTAAACAGGCCAAACACGATGTTAAAGAAAACTTTGCTCTGAGATGAGGACCGTAACCAATTTGAACCCAGTACGGCATTTCTTCAGTTTTATGTCAAAACGAAGAAAGTTTGCAGATGTTTTGCCAGTTTTAGCTCAGAGCACGAGCATTTTACACATGGCATGTACATAACAGTCCTTATTCGTCCTTCGGACGTGAAAAAAATCGAACCGATCATGTACTATGAAGGAATGATGCCAACGTTTTCAGGCGCGGAGGCTCCTTGACCATCGCGTTAGTTGTAACGTCACGCTCTAGTTCCTTGGAGGATACCATGTCAGTACATGCAGGCGTAGAGAGAAATGTGTGTATTATTAAAGTATCTGCTGAAACACCCAAAACGACCACCAATCCATCTCAAACGCTGCCCCCCCCCCCTTCCCCAAAGACACCCACAACCTGCAGCTCAGCCTTTTGCGCAGATGTGCTACAGATGCAAGTGTCAGGTATCGTCCACTGGTCCAAATAGACTTGAAGAGTGTTTTACTTTATATAACTTATCTACACGTAAGTATGTGCAGTACATGTCGCAAGTGCCACAAATCCAATAAGCATGCGCATTTTTTAAAATTTCACCAGAGCTTTCGCTGCTCGCACACACAAAAGTATGGATGTAGATAAAGACAAGACCAACTTTGAGACCACCAGCTGGATACGTTAGCATAAGCATATAAAGAAGGCTTTTACGATACGTACCGAAATATTGTGAGCTGAACATACCCTTTTGGGATTGGTTTGAGTTGTGTTGGGGTGTATATTAAAGAGCTATTCAGTCACTGCAAAGGCGGCAACTTTCATATCTCGTCGTGATTCAGGTTCTATCTATTTGGTAGAGTTAATACCTTGTTTCAGCTGCGCAAACGTGCGTGCGTTCAATGGAAATACTGACCGTACATTTATTTACCCTTAGAGTGCCAGTGCAACAAATATCGTCTGCTTGTGTCGTTTGAAGCCACTCGACAAACAATGTAGACCCAGATAAGGTGGCACCTGTTGGAGCCGTCTGATCTGGGTCCACACTGTTTGCCTCTATTCTTTCGTTAACCAATAATCAGACATTTTCTGATGCAGTCACTTTGCTGGCGTTTTAAGGATTAAATAATATGTTTTGGGTCGTTACTGAAGTAATGACGCAAGATTTTCAGCTACATTACCATTACGATCTTTGTAAGGGTAAATCAGTGTAACGGTCAGGATTTCCATTGAACGCACACGCGTTTGCGCAGCTCAAACAACTTATTAACTGTACCAAATAGATAGAACCGGATTTTCCTTCTATAGCCATATGAAAGTTGCCGCCTCTGCAGTGACTGAATAGCTCATTAATATACACCCCAACACAACCCAAACCAATCCTAAAAGGGTATGGGTCAGCTCACAATATTTCGGTATGTATTGCAAAAGCCGTCTTTATATGCTTATGATGCTTATAAACACACTTCAAGTCTATTTGGACCAGTGGACGATACCTGATACTTGCATCTGTAGCACATCTGCGCAAAATGCTGAGCTAAAGGTTGTGGGAGTCTTTGGGGGGGGGGGGGGGGGGGGTGAGACAGGGGTAAGTGTGCTAGTTTGTACATGGGGAGCAGCGTTTGAGATGGATGGTGGTCGTTTATGGTGTTTCAGCAGATACTTTAATAATACACACATTTCTCTCTACGCCTGCATGTACTGACATGGTATCCTCCAAGGAACTAGAGCGTGACGTTACAACTAACGCGATGGTGAAGGAGCCTCCGCGCCTGAAAACGTTGGCATCATTCCTTCATAGTACATGATCGGTTCGATTTTTTTACGTCCGAAGAACGAATAAGGACTGGTGTGTACATGCCATGTGTAAAATGCTCGTGCTCTGAGCTAAAACTGGCAAAACATCTGCAAACTTTCTTCGTTTTGACATAAAACTGAAGAAATCCCGTACTGAGTTCAAATTGGTTACGGTCCTCATCTCAGAGCAAAGCTTTCTTTAACATAGCGTTTGGCCTGTTTAGCAAGGTAAATCATATCTACATGGAATAGCATTGTCGGATTTTTACATAGTTTGCTCATTCTTTTACAAAAAATCAAAACAAGCGAGAATACCTACCTTTGTTTGGCTTTTGTGTGACGATGCCACTAACGCGAAAGGTCCCGGATGTGACGAAGGAACAAATTTACGTTGACGCGATTTCGTGGTTGTTCCGCTGATGCCCACCCGTGTCCGTGGAGGCAATTTCAAATTTGTTCCAATAAACATGCAACACCTCTTGTATATGGATGAAAGGGCTGACTTTCTGTCTTTCTTTTGCAGATACTCAGGAACATGGACAAATGATCATTTCATCCATATCAAGGCCATGAAAAAGGTTAGAAACAATTCAAAGTTGATCAGATTGCTCTCCCTTGATCTAATATTTTAATGTACTACACTCCTCCCCAATTTTTATCCCCCGACGAAGTCGGAGGGATATAGTTTTGGCGTCGTCCGTGCGTCCGTCCGTCCATTCAGTCCGTCCTTCCGTCCGTCCGTCCGTCCGTCCGCATTTTTTGTCTGTCCGGAACCATATCTCAGTACCTATTGGTCAGATTTAATTCATTCTTGGTATAAATGATTAGTACCATGAACTCTCGGTATCCTATAAGTTTGGTCAAAATCGACCCCTTAACACTTGAGTTATTGCCCTTGTTTAAGTATATGCAATTATAAGAACCTATATTAGCTTCTTTGTGTGATGATCTTCAAATTTCATCAAAGCTATTATATTTAACAACTTCTCTCTATAGACCATGATTGCCAAGTGCCTGTAGATAAGAATAGCAGTGTCAAAGTTTTACCCCATCCCCTTTGACCCCACCTAAGGGGTCAAAGGTCAAATATTTAAATTTAGCAATAACTAAGGTGATTATCAATATTTTTTTCTGAAATTTTGCATGCAGGCAGAGCAGCAATAGATATGAAACATATCAAACGGGATTTCAGTTTGAAGGCCTGATTCCGAGCCCCATGGGTGGACTTAGGGGGTGGGGCCGAGGCCAAAATTAAACTTTTTCAGAATATGGTCATGTTGCATATCAAATTAAAGCTGACGACGCTGGCAGCAACATGGTAGCAAATATTTTGCCCACAGAAACACCCTTGACCCAGGGGGTGGGGTCAAAAGGTCAAACTATATATTTTTTCTGAAAGTAGTCATGTTGCATATCAAATTAAAGCTGACGACGCTGGCAGCAACATGGTAGCAAATGTTTTGGCCACAGACACACCCTTGACCCAGGGGATGGGGTCAAAAGGTCAAACTATATCTTTTACTGAAAGTAGTCATGTTGCATATCAAATTAAAGGGAATTGAGCACAGAGCACCATGAAAGCAAGTATGCTGTCATTACACACACCAACAACCCCTGGGGTGGGATCAAAAGGTCATTTTTTGTTCTTTTCTAAACGTGGTCATGTTGCATATCAAAGTAAAGTGGAAGAAGTGTAGACCTACATGCAAGGTAACACTTTGAATTTACACACAATCTTGACCTCTGAGGTTGGGTTTAAAGGTCAGATATTGAAATTGTGCAGATGTAAGTATATTTTTTATTGAACTAAGCACTAAAACATACTTGACATGCATTTGTTATGATCTGAATGATACTGTAGGTGAACTAAGGGTTAGATAAATGGGATTTATGTTTTGTGATTAACATGTTTCTCTCAAATAACCCTTCGTCGGGGGATATAAATTCGTCGAATTTGCCTTGTTATCCTGGTAACCTGCAGTATTGCATTATTTGTAAGCATGTATTTTCAATCGTAATGGAAAACAGTGTGGATCCTGAGCAGATGGCTTCATCAGAAGCCAGCTGATCTGGATCTACAGTGTTTTCAAAAAAGAATAAATCTGGGTTCAGCACTATAAGGGTTAAAGAATCATTTTTTCCTTGCCAACATCAGTGCATCCTCGGTAACCCAGGTGTGACCCATTCCGTACCCACTGCATTCATCAACAGACAACAAAAAATCAAGAAAAATTATCCAGCATGCAATGAGTTAAGACATGTGATAAATGCAGTGGGTAAGGAATGGGTCATGCCTGGACTACCGCGGATGACATCAGTGGGAATAACATGCGACTTCCCTATATCAATTTGTCACAAACTTTTTGCTCTTTGTGAATTCAATAGTTTTGCCATTTTTCAAAAGATTCCTTCAAAACTTTGCACATACTTCATGCTTTTTTTTTTGTTTGATTTGATTTTTCACGTCCCAGTCAACAATTTTTCAGTTATGTCAGGATGGGTCTTCCTGGGTTGAACCAGTACTAAGCAAGATTTAATGTGTCTTGCTCAAGGACACAACACAAAGACTCCAGTGAGGCTTGAACCTGCAACCCCTCAGTCTGGAGTCAATCACTCTACCACTGAGCCACTGCGCTTCCATACTTCATGCTGATCAATGTCTTTGGATGAGGGTCCTCTAACTTACCTGTTTCAAAACGGGCCACCAATGTGAGAAAACCTTTCTTTGGGATTTCCGACCGGGTAAAACTCAAACCAGTCTGCTCAGCTACAGAGGCTATCTATATTATTGAATTTTATACATGGAGCAAGTTTGACTTCTATACTTTCCAAATGTGCTGATCAGACTGTGCAGATGGGCAGACTGGTCTGTGCTTTTGTTGTTCCTTTACAACAAAGTCTGGTTTACAACTGGGGTCTGGGCCCAACTGGCATACCAGGGATTTTTTTGTGTGTTCACAGGGGCTGATTTTCGGCCCCATTGTGTTTCCGCTCCATTCGCAATGGAATTTGACTGAAAGTACTAGAAATTGTTGAAAAATGATTGTATTTTTTCTTTCGAATAAACGATAGTTGGCAGAGTACAAATGGGCCAACACACATGATTGAGAAGGGAAGACTCAGATGAGCCAGCCCCCCCCCCCCCCAACCTCCCCCCCCCCCCAACCTTCCCCCCCCCCCCCCCCCCCCCCCCCCCCCCCCCCCCCCCCCCGCTTGCCGTCAATCTGCATATCATATGCTGTTCTGATTGCACCACTCGAACGCACCACATGCCCAAACCAGAGAAACCTTCTCTCTCTCAAAATGAGGTTGAGATCCTCAAGCTGAAGCTTTGCCAGTAGCTTGCTTGACCTAACCCTGGCCACATCCTCTGGCTTCATACTGCAGATCTGTCTGATCATGGCCCTATCATTGCGTTGCAGGCGCTGCAGGTTTGTCTTGGTAAGTGGCCAAGTTTCACTGGCATGGAGCATGGCACTTCGCAAGCAAAAGCTGTACACATGGCCACGGGTCTTGTAAGAGAGGTGGCGGGATGTGAGAACTGGTAGTAGCTCTCTGAACTTCTTCCAGGCGGTTTTCACACGAGTAGTGACCGCCATTTCACAGCCTTCACCAGCAGAAAGCATTTCACCTAGGTAGCAGAAGGAAGCTACCACCTCAAGCTTATCAGGTCCGACCTGGACTTCACTCTGTGGTCTGCTGTCAATAGGGCGAGCATTTCCCATGCACCGTGCACACCTATAATCAGGATTTGGTGTCAGTCGTTGTAGCTCACTGCATTTCTTATGCACCTAAAGTTTGCAGCCATTGCAGTAGATGCTGTTGTTGCCTACTCTGCAAGAGGTCCAGGCCTGTACCACAGATCATGACCTTTGTCTTTCCTGCGTTTACCCTAAATCCCTTCTTCTCCATGGCTTCTTTCCATATCAAGAGCCTCCTGACACATTCCTCTAGGGAGTCAGCAATGATGACAAGATCATCTGCATATAGGTCCTCCCAGGGCACACCAGCCCGAAACTCACGTGACAAGGCCTCCAGCACAATGATGAAGAGCAAGGGACTGAGTACGGATCCCTGATGGACCCCGACCTTCACCTCAAACTCTTTGCTGAAACCCTCACCAACACGAACCCGGCTTTGTGCATTAGCGTACATTCCCTGGACTTACCGCACAATCCATTCCTCAACGCCTAGCTTTCTCATAACCTTCCGAGGGACACGGTCAAATGCTTTCTCTAGGTCTACGAAGGCCATATAAAGCCTCTTGTTCACTGCTAGGTATTTCTCCTGCAGCTGCCGGACCACAAAGATTGCATCTGTAGTGCCTCTTCCTGGGACAAAGCCAAACTGGGAGTCGTCAATAGACACCACCTGTCTTATGAGACCATCGACAATCCTCTCTAGGATCTTCATGGCCTGCTCAGTCAGCTTGAGGCCTCGATAGTTGCCTCTATCCAAAGCATCACCCTTGCCCTTGTAAAGGCAGACAATGAAACTTTCCTCCCAGTCAGTTGGGACCTTGCCATCACGGATAACGGCAGTAGCAAGATCTCGGATCATGGTGGCACCTGTATCACCTGCTGCCTTGATCATCTCCACCACCATGCCTGATGGACCTGCAGCTTTGCCCGACTTCATCTTTGAGATGGCCTTCTTCACCATGTCAATAGTGATTGGGATAGGCGGGCCTTCTAACGGAGGTTCATTGGACAGGTGATCAGGGTCCCAGTCAAATTCAGCGTTGAGAAGCCTTTCATAATGTTCAGCCCACGCATTCTGCTTTGCCTCCTCGCTCATTGACATTTCCCCAGTGTCATTCTTCTCTGGCTTGTTGCCTACAACATCAACATTCTCTTTCCTAATCTGGTTGGCGAGGCGGAAGATATCAGACGACTTGTGGTCAATGCCCTCATAGACCACCTTGTCTGCTTCCTGGCGTGCATGGTGCACCACACGTCTGGAGATGCGCTTGGCAGTGTTATATGATGCTCGTGTGCATTTACCAGCCTTCCATGCTTTGAAAGCTTGGCGCTTGGCTGTGATGGCATCATCTACTTCCTTATTCCACCACCAAGTTTCATGTCGCCATCGGTGGGGCTTTGTTGTGCCGCACACCTCCTCTGTTGTCTTCAGCAAACCTGTCTTGAGTTTCGCCCAGATTTCCTCAGTAGTAGTAGCCCCTTCAGTTTCCACAGCGGGCACATGTGCCTTGAAGACTTCCTGGAATCGGCTACATGTTTGAGGATCTCTGAGCTTCCACACTTTTGGACGTGGGGTGAATTTGCGCGTGATTTGGGGCAGCATATCAATCCTCATGTCGCACACAAGGAGCTGATGCTGCAGAGCAACCTCCTCTCCAGGAATCACCTTCACATCCATAACAAGTTTGCGCGGGCTCTTTCGAAATAATATGAAGTCTATCTGGGTTGCTGTATTACTGGACCTGTATGTGATGAGGTGACTGTCACGTTTCTTGAGGGGGCCAAGCTGGAGACGCCACTGACAGAAATCTGGTTTCTGTCAGCATCGTCTAACGTGACTTCATTTGTTGATTCTGCCATGATTGTTTTTGGAACTAAGGTTTTTCTGGGATTGCCTGTCCTAGCTGACATCCCAACTCAGATCTATGACGGTCTCTGAGATGCCGCCGTTCCCGCACTCGGGCAGTGTGCCTTGCCGTTGTTCTTATACAGAGTCGTCCGCCAAGCCACAATAGCTAGGATTCCAAACCATCGGTGTGTAGATGGCTGCCATCTAGCTCTGCCACCCAGGCTGTGGCAGCCTCTTAACCCAGAGGTGGGGGATGCAGTTTAATGTCATACCCAGGACAGTCTATTTATGTTATGTTATGTAATTCCTTTGTAAAATTCATGGACATTTCCCTATTGGAATTGAAATGGTCATTTTCCTATAATTCCTTTGTAAAATTCATGGACATTTTCCTATTGAAATGGTCATTTTCCTATAATTCCTTTGTAAAATTCATGGACATTTTCCTATTGAAATAGTCATTTTCCTATAATTACTTTGTAAAATTCATGGACATTTTCCTATTGAAATGGTCATTTTCCTATAATTCCTTTGTCAAATTCATGGACATTTTCCTATTGAAATGGTCATTTTCCTATAATTCCTTTATAAAATTCATGGTCTCTTTGTTAAATTGTCCCTCTATAACTTGATTCACTCATAACACTGTCCATTCCTAAGGATCTAAAACACAACATAACATTATAAATAGACTGCACTATAGCAGCAAAACAATAACATTCAACTCTCCTGTCTGCAGGTACGAGAGGTTCGTCAACAGTTGAAGGAGATCATGGACCAACAGAAGATGGAGCTGGTGTCCTGTGGTAATGAATGGGACATTGTAAGGAAGTGTATCTGCTCAGCCTACTTCCACCAGGCAGCCAGACTCAAGGTAGGTACGAGAGGTTTGTCAACAGTTAAAGGAGATCATGGACCAACAGAAGATGGAGCTGGTGTCCTGTGGTAATGAATGGGACATTGTGAGGAAGTGTATCTACTTAGCCTACTTCCACCAGGCAGCCAGACTCAAGGTAGTTACGAGAGGTACGTCAACAGTTAAAGGAGATCATGGACCAACAGAAGATGGAGCTGGTGTCCTGTGGTAATGAATGGGACATTGTGAGGAAGTGTATCTGCTCAGCCTACTTCCACCAGGCAGCCAGACTCAAGGTAGGTAAGAGAGGTTCGTCAACAGTTAAAGGAGATCATGGACCAACAGAAGATGGAGCTGGTGTCCTGTGGTAATGAATGGGACATTGTAAGAAAGTGTATCTGCTCAGCCTACTTTCACCAGGCAGCCAGGCTCAAGGTAGGTACAAGAGCTACGTCAACAGTTAAAAGAGATCATGGACCAACAGAAGATGGAGCTAGTGTCCTGTGGTAATGAATGGGACATTGTAAGGAAGTGTATCCGCTCAGCCTACTTCCACCAGGCAGCCAGACTCAAGGTAGGTACAAGGTGTCTGTCAACAGTTAAAGGAGATCATGGACCAACAGAAGATGGAGCTAGTGTCCTGTGGTAATGAATGGGACATTGTAAGGAAGTGTATCTGCTCAGCCTACTTTCACCAGGCAGCCAGACTCAAGGTAGGTACAAGGTGTACGTCAACAGTTAAAGGAGATCATTGACCAACAGAAGATGGAGCTAGTGTCCTGTGGTAATGAATGGGACATTGTAAGGAAGTGTATCTGCTCAGCCTACTTCTACCAGGCAGCCAGACTCAAGGTAGGTACAAGAGGTATGTCAACAGTTAAAGGAGATCATGGACCAACAGAAGATGGAGCTAGTGTCCTGTGGTAATGAATGGGACATTGTAAGGAAGTGTATCTGCTCAGCCTACTTCCACCAGGCAGCCAGACTCAAGGTAGGTGCAAGAGGTTTGTCAACAGTTAAAGGAGATCATGGACCAACAGAAGATGGAGCTAGTGTCCTGTGGTAATGAATAGGACATTGTAAGGAAGTGTATCTGTTCAGCCTACTTCCACCAGGCAGCCAGACTCAAGGTAGGTACAAGGTGTCCGTCAACAATTAAAGGAGATCATGGATCAACAGAAGATGGTGCTGGTGTCCTGTGGTAATAAATGGGACATTGTGAGGAAGTGTATCTGCTCAGCCTACTTCCACCAGGCAGCCAGACTCAAGGTAGGTACAAGGTGTACGTCAACAGTTAAAGGAGATCATGGACCAACAGAAGATGGAGCTAGTGTCCTGTGGTAATCAATGGGACATTGTAAGGAAGTGTATCTGCTCTGCCTACTTCCACCAGGCAGCCAGACTCAAGGTAGGTACGAGAGGTCTGTCAACAGTTAAAGGAGATCATGGACCAACAGAAGATGGAGCTAGTGTCCTGTGGTAATGAATGGGACATTGTAAGGAAGTGTATCTGCTCAGCCTACTTCCACCAGGCAGCCAGGCTCAAGGTAGGTACAAGAGGTTTGTCAACAGTTAAAGGAGATCATGGACCAACAGAAGATGGAGCTGGTGTCCTGCGATAATGAATGGGACATTGTAAGGAAGTGTATCTGCTCAGCCTACTCCCACCAGGCAGCCAGACTCAAGGTAGGTACAAGAGGTTCGTCAACAGTTAAAGGAGATCATGGACCAACAGAAGATAGAGCTAGTGTCCTGTGGTAATGAATGGGATATTGTAAGGAAGTGTATCTGCTCAGCCTACTTCCACCAGGCAGCCAGACTCAAGGTAGGTACAAGAGGTATGTCAACAGTTAAAGGAGATCATGGACCAACAGAAGATGGAGCTAGTGTCCTGTGGTAATGAATGGGACATTGTAAGGAAGTGTATCTGCTCAGCCCACTTCCACCAGGCAGCCAGACTCAAGGTAGGTACAAGAGGTACGTCAATAGTTAAAGGAGATCATGGACCAACAGAAGATGGAGCTAGTGTCCTGTGGTAATGAATGGGACATTGTAAGGAAGTGTATCTGCTCAGCCCACTTCCACCAGGCAGCCAGACTCAAGGTAGGTACAAGAGGTTCGTCAGTAGTTAAAAGAGATCATGGACCAACAGAAGATGGAGCTAGTGTCCTGTGGTAATAAATGGGACATTGTAAGGAAGTGTATCTGCTCAGCCTACTTCCACCAGGCAGCCAGACTCAAGGTAGGTACGAGTGGTTTGTCAACAGTTAAAGGAGATCATGGACCAACAGAAGATGGAGCTGGTGTCCTGTGGTAATGAATGGGACATTGTAAGAAAGTGTATCTGCTCAGCCTACTTTCACCAGGCAGCCAGGCTCAAGGTAGGTACAAGAGCTACGTCAACAGTTAAAAGAGATCATGGACCAACAGAAGATGGAGCTAGTGTCCTGTGGTAATGAATGGGACATTGTAAGGAAGTGTATCCGCTCAGCCTACTTCCACCAGGCAGCCAGACTCAAGGTAGGTACAAGGTGTCTGTCAACAGTTAAAGGAGATCATGGACCAACAGAAGATGGAGCTAGTGTCCTGTGGTAATGAATGGGACATTGTAAGGAAGTGTATCTGCTCAGCCTACTTTCACCAGGCAGCCAGACTCAAGGTAGGTACAAGGTGTACGTCAACAGTTAAAGGAGATCATTGACCAACAGAAGATGGAGCTAGTGTCCTGTGGTAATGAATGGGACATTGTAAGGAAGTGTATCTGCTCAGCCTACTTCTACCAGGCAGCCAGACTCAAGGTAGGTACAAGAGGTATGTCAACAGTTAAAGGAGATCATGGACCAACAGAAGATGGAGCTAGTGTCCTGTGGTAATGAATGGGACATTGTAAGGAAGTGTATCTGCTCAGCCTACTTCCACCAGGCAGCCAGACTCAAGGTAGGTGCAAGAGGTTTGTCAACAGTTAAAGGAGATCATGGACCAACAGAAGATGGAGCTAGTGTCCTGTGGTAATGAATAGGACATTGTAAGGAAGTGTATCTGTTCAGCCTACTTCCACCAGGCAGCCAGACTCAAGGTAGGTACAAGGTGTCCGTCAACAATTAAAGGAGATCATGGATCAACAGAAGATGGAGCTGGTGTCCTGTGGTAATAAATGGGACATTGTGAGGAAGTGTATCTGCTCAGCCTACTTCCACCAGGCAGCCAGACTCAAGGTAGGTACAAGGTGTACGTCAACAGTTAAAGGAGATCATGGACCAACAGAAGATGGAGCTAGTGTCCTGTGGTAATCAATGGGACATTGTAAGGAAGTGTATCTGCTCTGCCTACTTCCACCAGGCAGCCAGACTCAAGGTAGGTAAGAGAGGTCTGTCAACAGTTAAAGGAGATCATGGACCAACAGAAGATGGAGCTAGTGTCCTGTGGTAATGAATGGGACATTGTAAGGAAGTGTATCTGCTCAGCCTACTTCCACCAGGCTGCCAGGCTCAAGGTAGGTACAAGAGGTTTGTCAACAGTTAAAGGAGATCATGGACCAACAGAAGATGGAGCTGGTGTCCTGCGATAATGAATGGGACATTGTAAGGAAGTGTATCCGCTCAGCCTACTCCCACCAGGCAGCCAGACTCAAGGTAGGTACGAGAGGTTTGTCAACAGTTAAAGGAGATCATGGACCAACAGAATATGGAGCTAGTGTCCTGTGGTAATGAATGGGACATTGTAAGGAAGTGTATCTGCTCAGCCTACTCCCACCAGGCAGCCAGACTCAAGGTAGGTACGAGAGGTTTGTCAACAGTTAAAGGAGATCATGGACCAACAGAAGATGGAGCTTATGTCCTGCGATAATGAATGGGACATTGTAAGGAAGTGTATCTGCTCAGCCTACTTCCACCAGGCAGCCAGACTCAAGGTAGGTACAAGAGGTTCGTCAACAGTTAAAGGAGATCATGGACCAACAGAAGATAGAGCTAGTGTCCTGTGGTAATGAATGGGATATTGTAAGGAAGTGTATCTGCTCAGCCTACTTCCACCAGGCAGCCAGACTCAAGGTAGGTACAAGAGGTATGTCAACAGTTAAAGGAGATCATGGACCAACAGAAGATGGAGCTAGTGTCCTGTGGTAATGAATGGGACATTGTAAGGAAGTGTATCTGCTCAGCCCACTTCCACCAGGCAGCCAGACTCAAGGTAGGTACAAGAGGTACGTCAATAGTTAAAGGAGATCATGGACCAACAGAAGATGGAGCTAGTGTCCTGTGGTAATGAATGGGACATTGTAAGGAAGTGTATCTGCTCAGCCCACTTCCACCAGGCAGCCAGACTCAAGGTAGGTACAAGAGGTTCGTCAGTAGTTAAAAGAGATCATGGACCAACAGAAGATGGAGCTAGTGTCCTGTGGTAATGAATGGGACATTGTAAGGAAGTGTATCTGCTCAGCCACTTCCATCAGGCAGCCAGACTCAAGGTAGGTACAAGAGGTATGTCAACAGTTAAAGGAGATCATGGACCAACAGAAGATGGAGCTAGTGTCTTGTGGTAATGAATGGGACATTGTAAGGAAGTGTATCTGCTCAGCCTACTTCCATCAGGCAGCCAGACTCAAGGTAGGTACAAGAGGTTTGTCAACAGTTAAAGGAGATCATGGATCAACAGAAGATGGAGCTAGTGTCCTGTGGTAATGAATGGGACATTGTAAGGAAGTGTATCTGCTCAGCCTACTTCCACCAGGCAGCCAGGCTCAAGGTAGGTACAAGAGGTTTGTCAACAGTTAAAGGAGATCATGGATCAACAGAAGATGGAGCTAGTGTCCTGTGGTAATGAATGGGACATTGTAAGGAAGTGTATCTGCTCAGCCCACTTCCACCAGGCAGCCAGGCTCAAGGTAGGTACAAGAGCTACGTCAACAGTTAAAGGAGATCATGGACCAACAGAAGATGGAACTAGTGTCCTGTGGTAATGAATGGGACATTGTAAGGAAGTGTATCTGTTCAGCCTACTTCCACCAGGCAGCCAGACTCAAGGTAGGTACAAGAGGTATGTCAACAGTTAAAGGAGATCATGGACCAACAGAAGATGGAGCTAGTGTCCTGTGGTAATGAATGGGACATTGTAAGGAAGTGTATCTGCTCAGCCTACTTCCACCAGGCAGCCAGACTCAAGGTAGGTACAAGGTGTCTGTCAACAGTTAAAGGAGATCATGGACCAACAGAAGATGGAGCTAGTGTCCTGTGGTAATGAATGGGACATTGTAAGGAAGTGTATCTGTTCAGCCTACTTCCACCAGGCAGCCAGACTCAAGGTAGGTACAAGAGGTTTGTCAACAGTTAAAGGAGATCATGGACCAACAGAAGATGGAGCTAGTGTCCTGTGGTAATGAATGGAACATTGTAAGGAAGTGTATCTGCTCAGCCTACTTCCACCAGGCAGCCAGGCTCAAGGTAGATACAAGAGCTACGTCAACAGTTAAAGGAGATCATGGACCAACAGAAGATGGAACTAGTGTCCTGTGGTAATGAATGGGACATTGTAAGGAAGTGTATCTGTTCAGCCTACTTCCACCAGGCAGCCAGACTCAAGGTAGGTACAAGAGGTTTGTCAACAGTTAAAGGAGATCATGGACCAACAGAAGATGGAGCTAGTATCCTGTGGTAATGAATGGGACATTGTAAGGAAGTGTATCTGCTCAGCCTACTTCCACCAGGCAGCCAGACTCAAGGTAGGTACGAGAGGTACTTCAACAGTTAAAGGAGATCATGGACCAACAGAAGATGGAGCTAGTATCCTGTGGTAATGAATGGGACATTGTAAGGAAGTGTATCTGCTCAGCCTACTTCCACCAGGCAGCCAGACTCAAGGTAGGTACAAGAGGTTTGTCAACAGTTGAAGGAGATCATGGATCAACAGAAGATGGAGCTAGTATCCTGTGGTAATGAATGGGACATTGTAAGGAAGTGTATCTGCTCAGCCTACTTCCACCAGGCAGCCAGACTCAAGGTAGGTACAAGAGGTTTGTCAACAGTTAAAGGAGATCATGGACCAACAGAAGATGGAGCTAGTGTCCTGTGGTAATGAATGGGACATTGTAAGGAAGTGTATCTGCTCAGCCTACTTCCACCAGGCAGCCAGACTCAAGGTAGGTACAAGAGGTTTGTCAACAGTTAAAGGAGATCATGGACCAACAGAAGATGGAGCTAGTGTCCTGTGGTAATGAATGGGACATTGTAAGGAAGTGTATCTGCTCAGCCTACTTCCACCAGGCAGCCAGACTCAAGGTAGGTACAAGGGGTTCGTCAACAGTTAAAGGAGATCATGGACCAACAGAAGATGGAGCTAGTGTCCTGTGGTAATGAATGGGACATTGTAAGGAAGTGTATCTGCTCAGCCTACTTCCACCAGGCAGCCAGACTCAAGGTAGGTACAAGAGGTACGTCAATAGTTAAAGGAGATCATGGATCAACAGAAGATGGAGCTAGTGTCCTGTGGTAATGAATGGGACATTGTAAGGAAGTGTATCTGCTCAGCCTACTTCCACCAGGCAGCCAGACTCAAGGTAGGTACAAGAGGTTTGTCAACAGTTAAAAGAGATCATGGACCAACAGAAGATGGAGCTAGTGTCCTGTGGTAATGAATGGGACATTGTAAGGAAGTGTATCTGCTCAGCCTACTTCCACCAGGCAGCCAGACTCAAGGTAGGTACGAGAGGTACGTCAACAGTTAAAGAAGACCATGGACCAACAGAATATGGAGCTAGTGTCCTGTGGTAATGAATGGGACATTGTAAGGAAGTGTATCTGCTCAGCCTACTTCCACCAGGCAGCCAGACTCAAGGTAGGTACAAGAGGTACGTCAATAGTTAAAGGAGATCATGGATCAACAGAAGATGGAGCTAGTGTCCTGTGGTAATGAATGGGACATTGTAAGGAAGTGTATCTGCTCAGCCTACTTCCACCAGGCAGCTAGACTCAAGGTAGGTACAAGATGTTTGTCAACAGTTAAAAGAGATCATGGACCAACAGAAGATGGAGCTAGTGTCCTGTGGTAATGAATGGGACATTGTAAGGAAGTGTATATGCTCAGCCTACTTCCACCAGGCAGCCAGACTCAAGGTAGGTACAAGAGGTACGTCAACAGTTAAAGGAGATCATGGACCAACAGAAGAGGGAGCTAGTGTCCTGTGGTAATGAATGGGACACTGTAAGGAAGTGTATCTACTCAGCCTACTTCCACCAGTCAGCCAGTCTCAAGGTAGGTACAAGAGGTTTGTCAACAGTTAAAGGAGAACATGGACCAACAGAAGATGGAGCTAGAGTCCTATGGTAATTAATGGGACATTGTAAGGAAGTGTATCTGCTCAGCCTACTTCCACCAGGCAGCCAGACTCAAGGTAGGTAGAGGGGGTACGTCAACAGTAGAAGAAGACCATGGACCAACAGAAGATGGAGCTAGTGTCCTGTGGTAATAAATGGGACATTGTAAGGAAGTGTATCTGCTCAGCCTACTTCCACCAGGCAGCCAGACTCAAGGTAGGTACAAGAGGTTTGTCAACAGTTAAAGGAGAACATGGACCAACAGAAGATGGAGCTAGAGTCCTATGGTAATTAATTGGACATTGTAAGGAAGTGTATCTGCTCAGCCTACTTCCACCAGGCAGCCAGACTCAAGGTAGGTACAAGAGGTATGTCAACAGTTAAAGGAGATCATGGACCAACAGAAGATGGAGCTTATGTCCTGACTCAAGGTAGGTACAAGAGGTACGTTAACATTTAAAGGAGATCACGGACCAACAGAAGATGGAGCTAGTGTCCTGTGGTAATGAATGGGACATTGTAAGGAAGTGTATCTGCTCAGCCTACTTCCACCAGGCAGCCAGACTCAAGGTAGGTACAAGAGGTTTGTCAACAGTTAAATGAGATCATTGACCAACAGAAGATGGAGCTAGTGTCCTGTGGTAATGAATGGGACATCGTAAGGAAATGTATCTGCTCAGCCTACTTCCACCAGGCAGCCAGACTCAAGGTAGGTACAAGATGTTTGTCAACAGTAAAAGGAGATCATGGACCAACAGAAGATGGAGCTAGTGTCCTGTGGTAATGAATGGGACATTGTAAGGAAGTGTATCTGCTCAGCCTACTTCCACCAGGCAGCCAGACTCAAGGTAGGTACAAGGGGTTTGTCAACAGTTAAAGGAGATCATGGACCAACAGAAGATGGAGCTAGTATCCTGTGGTAATGAATGGGACATTATAAGGAAGTGTATCTGCTCAGCCTACTTCCACCAGGCAGCCAGACTCAAGGTAGGTACAAGAGGTACGTCAACAGTTAAAGGAGAACATGGACCAACAGAAGAGGGAGCTAGTGTCCTGTGGTAATGAATGGGACATTGTAAGGAAGTGTATCTGCTCAGCCTACTTCCACCAGGCAGCCAGGCTCAAGGTAGGTACAAGAGCTACGTCAACAGTTAAAGGAGATCATGGACCAACAGAAGATGGAGCTAGTGTCCTGTGGTAATGAATGGGACATTGTAAGGAAGTGTATCTGCTCAGCCTACTTCCACCAGGCAGCCAGACTCAAGGTAGGTAGAGGGGGTACGTCAACAGTTAAAGAAAACCATGGACCAACAGAAGATGGAGCTAGTGTCCTGTGGTAATGAATGGGACATTGTAAGGAAGTGTATCTGCTCAGCCTACTTCCACCAGGCAGCCAGACTCAAGGTAGGTACAAGAGGTACGTCAACAGTTAAAGGAGAACATGGACCAACAGAAGAGGGAGCTAGTGTCCTGTGGTAATGAATGGGACATTGTAAGGAAGTGTATCTGCTCAGCCTACTTCCACCAGGCAGCCAGACTCAAGGTAGGTAGAGGGGGTACGTCAACAGTTAAAGAAGACCATGGACCAACAGAAGATGGAGCTAGTGTCCTGTGGTAATGAATGGGACATTGTAAGGAAGTGTATCTGCTCAGCCTACTTCCACCAGGCAGCCAGACTCAAGGTAGGTACAAGAGGTTTGTCAACAGTTAAATGAGATCATGGACCAACAGAAGAGGGAGCTTGTGTCCTTTGGTAATGAATGGGACATCGTAAGGAAGTGTATCTGCTCAGCCTACTTCCACCAGACAGCAAGACTCAAGGCAGGTACAAGAGGTACGTCAACAGTTAAAGGAGAACATGGACCAACAGAAGAGGGAGCTATTGTCCTGTGGTAATGAATGGGACATTGTAAGGAAGTGTATCTGCTCAGCCTACTTCCACCAGGCAGCCAGACTCAAGGTAAGTACAAGAGGTTTGTCAACAGTTAAATGAGATCATGGACCAACAGAAGAGGGAGCTAGTGTCCTTTGGTAATGAATGGGACATTGTAAGGAAGTGTATCTGCTCAGCCTACTTCCACCAGGCAGCCAGACTCAAGGTAGGTAGAGGGGGTACGTCAACAGTTATTGAAGACCATGGACCAACAGAAGATGGAGCTAGTGTCCTGTGGTAATGAATGGGACATTGTAAGGAAGTGTATCTGCTCAGCCTACTTCCACCAGGCAGCCAGACTCAAGGTAGGTACAAGGGGTTTGTCAACAGTTAAAGGAGATCATGGACCAAAAGAAGATGGAGCTAGTGTCCTGTGGTAATGAATGGGACATTGTAAGGAAGTGTATCTGCTCAGCCTACTTCCACCAGGCAGCCAGACTCAAGGTAGGTAGAGGGGGTACGTCAACAGTTGAAGAAGACCATGGACCAACAGAAAATGGAGCTAGTGTCCTGTGGTAATGAATGGGACATTGTAAGGAAGTGTATCTGCTCAGCCTACTTCCACCAGGCAGCCAGACTCAAGGTAGGTACGAGAGGTACGTTAACAGTTAAAGGAGATCATGGACCAACAGAAGATGGAGCTAGTGTCCTGTGGTAATGAATGGGACATTGTAAGGAAATGTATCTGCTCAGCCTACTTCCACCAGGCAGCCAGACTCAAGGTAGGTACAAGAGCTACGTCAACAGTAAAAGGAGAACATGGACCAACAGAAGATGGAGCTAGTGTCCTGTGGTAATGAATGGGACATTGTAAGGAAGTGTATCTGCTCAGCCTACTTCCACCAGGCAGCCAGACTCAAGGTAGGTACAAGGTGTCTGTCAACAGTTAAAGGAGATCATGGACCAACAGAAGATGGAGCTAGTGTCCTGTGGTAATGAATGGGACATTGTAAGGAAGTGTATCTGCTCAGCCTACTTCCACCAGGCAGCCAGACTCAAGGTAGGTACAAGAGGTTTGTCAACAGTTAAAGGAGATCATGGACCAACAGAAGATGGAGCTAGTGTCCTGTGGTAATGAATGGGACATTGTAAGGAAGTGTATCTGCTCAGCCTACTTCCACCAGGCAGCCAGACTCAAGATAGGTACAAGAGGTTTGTCAACAGTTAAAGGAGAACATTGACCAACAGAAGATGGAGCTAGTGTCCTGTGGTAATGAATGGGACATCGTAAGGAAGTGTATCTGCTCAGCCTACTTCCACCAGACAGCCAGACTCAAGGCAGGTACAAGAGGTACGTCAACAGTTAAAGGAGATCATGGACCAACAGAAGATGGAGCTAGTGTCCTGTGGTAATGAATGGGACATTGTAAGGAAGTGTATCTGCTCAGCCTACTTCCACCAGGCAGCCAGACTCAAGGTAGGTAGAGGGGGTACGTCAACAGTTAAAGAAGACCATGGAACAACAGAAGATGGAGCTAGTGTCCTGTGGTAATGAATGGGACATTGTAAGGAAGTGTATCTGCACAGCTTACTTCCACCAGGCAGCCAGACTCAAGGTAGGTACGAGAGGTTCGTCAACAGTTAAAAGAGATCATGGACCAACAGAAGATGGAGCTAGTGTCCTGTGGTAATGAATGGGACATTGTAAGGAAGTGTATCTGCTCAGCCTACTTCCACCAGGCAGCCAGACTCAAGGTAGGTACGAGAGGAATGTCAACAGTAAAAGGAGATCATGGACCAACAGAAGATGGAGCTAGTGTCCTGTGGTAATGAATGGGACATCGTAAGGAAGTGTATCTGCTCAGCCTACTTCCACCAGGCAGCCAGACTCAAGGTAGGTACAAGGGGTTTGTCAACAGTTAAAGGAGATCATGGATCAACAGAAGATGGAGCTAGTGTCCTGTGGTAATGAATGGGACATTGTAAGGAAGTGTATCTGCTCAGCCTACTTCCACCAGGCAGCCAGACTCAAGGTAGGTACAAGAGGTTTGTCAACAGTTAAAGGAGATCATGGACCAACAGAAGATGGAGCTAGTGTCCTGTGGTAATAAATGGGACATTGTAAGGAAGTGTATCTGCTCAGCCTACTTCCACCAGGCAGCCAGACCCAAGGTAGGTACAAGAGGTTCGTCAATAGTTAAAGGAGATCATGGACCAACAGAAGATGGAGCTAGTGTCCTGTGGTAATGAATGGGACATTGTAAGGAAGTGTATCTGCTCAGCCTACTTCCACCAGGCAGCCAGACTCAAGGTAGGTACAAGGGGTTCGTCAACAGTTAAAGGAGATCATGGACCAACAGAAGATGGAGCTAGTGTCCTGTGGTAATGAATGGGACATTGTAAGGAAGTGTATCTGCTCAGCCTACTTCCACCAGGCAGCCAGACTCAAGGTAGGTACAAGAGGTTCGTCAACAGTTAAAGGAGATCATGGACCAACAGAAGATGGAGCTAGTGTCCTGTGGTAATGAATGGGACATTGCAAGGAAGTGTGTCTGCTCAGCCTACTTCCACCAGGCAGCCAGACTCAAGGTAGGTACAAGGGGTTTGTCAACAGTTGTAGGAGATCATGGACCAACAGAAAATGGAGCTAGTGTCCTGTGGTAATGAATGGGACATTGTAAGGAAGTGTATCTGCTCAGCCTACTTCCACCAGGCAGCCAGACTCAAGGTAGGTATGAGAGGTTTGTCAACAGTTAAAGGAGATCATGGACCAACAGAAGATGGAGCTAGTGTCCTGTGGTAATGAATGGGACATCGTAAGGAAGTGTATCTGCTCAGCCTACTTCCACCAGGCAGCCAGGCTCAAGGTAGGTAGGAGAGGTACGTCAACATATGTAGGAGATCATGGACCAAGAGAAGATGGAGCTAGTGTCCTGTGGTAATGAATGGGACATTGTGAGGAAGTGTATCTGCTTAGCCTACTTCCACCAGGCAGCCAGACTCAAGGTAGGTAGAGGGGGTACGTCAACAGTTAAAGGAGATCATGGACCAACAGAAGATGGAGCTTATGACCTGACTCAAGGTAGGTACAAGAGGTACGTCAACAGTTAAAGGAGATCATGGACCAACAGAAGAGGGAGCTAGTGTCCTGTGGTAATGAATGGGACATTGTAAGGAAGTGTATCTGCACAGCTTACTTCCACCAGGCAGCCAGACTCAAGGTAGGTAGAGGGGGTACGTCAACAGTTAAAGAAGACCATGGACCAACAGAAGATGGAGCTAGTGTCCTGTGGTAATGAATGGGACATTGTAAGGAAGTGTATCTGCACAGCTTACTTCCACCAGGCAGCCAGACTCAAGGTAGGTACGAGAGGTTCGTCAGTAGTTAAAAGAGATCATGGACAAACAGAAGATGGAGCTAGTGTCCTGTGGTAATGAATGGGACATTGTAAGGAAGTGTATCTGCTCAGCCTACTTCCACCAGGCAGCCAGACTCAAGGTAGGTACGAGAGATTTGTCAACAGTTAAAGGAGATCATGGACCAACAGAAGATGGAGCTAGTGTCCTGTGGTAATGAATGGCACATTGTAAGGAAGTGTATCTGCTCAGCCTACTTCCACCAGGCAGCCAGACTCAAGGTAGGTACAAGAGGTTTGTCAACAGTTAAAGGAGAACATGGACCAACAGAAGATGGAGCTAGTGTCCTGTGGTAATGAATGGGACATTGTAAGGAAGTGTATCTGCTCAGCCTACTTCCACCAGGCAGCCAGACTCAAGGTAGGTACAAGGGGTTTGTCAACAGTTAAAGGAGATCATGGACCAACAGAAGATGGAGCTAGTGTCCTGTGGTAATGAATGGGACATTGTAAGGAAGTGTATCTGCTCAGCCTACTTCCACCAGGCAGCCAGACTCAAGGTAGGTACAAGAGGTTTGTCAACAGTTAAAGGAGATCATGGACCAACAGAAGATGGAGCTAGTGTCCTGTGGTAATGAATGGGACATTGTAAGGAAGTGTATCTGCTCAGCCTACTTCCACCAGGCAGCCAGACTCAAGGTAGGTACAAGGGGTTCGTCAACAGTTAAAGGAGATCATGGACCGACAGAAGATGGAGCTAGTGTCCTGTGGTAATGAATGGGACATTGTAAGGAAGTGTATCTGCTCAGCCTACTTCCACCAGGCAGCCAGACTCAAGGTAGGTACAAGAGGTTTGTCAACAGTTGTAGGAGATCATGGACCAACAGAAGATGGAGCTAGTGTCCTGTGTTAATGAATGGGACATTGTAAGGAAGTGTATCTGCTCAGCCTACTTCCACCAGGCAGCCAGACTCAAGGTAGGTACAAGAGGTTTGTCAACAGTTAAAGGAGATCATGGACCAACAGAAGATGGAGCTAGTGTCCTGTAGTAATGAATGGGACATTGTAAGGAAGTGTATCTGCTCAGCCTACTTCCACCAGGCAGCCAGACTCAAGGTAGGTACGAGAGGAATGTCAACAGTAAAAGGAGATCATGGACCAACAGAAGATGGAGCTAGTGTCCTGTGGTAATGAATGGGACATTGTAAGGAAGTGTATCTGCTCAGCCTACTTCCACCAGGCAGCCAGACTCAAGGTAGGTAGAGGGGGTACGTCAACAGTTAAAGGAGATCATGGACCAACAGAAGATGGAGCTTATGACCTGACTCAAGGTAGGTACAAGAGGTACGTCAACAGTTAAAGGAGATCATGGACCAACAGAAGAGGGAGCTAGTGTCCTGTGGTAATGAATGGGACATTGTAAGGAAGTGTATCTGCACAGCTTACTTCCACCAGGCAGCCAGACTCAAGGTAGGTAGAGGGGGTACGTCAACAGTTAAAGAAGACCATGGACCAACAGAAGATGGAGCTAGTGTCCTGTGGTAATGAATGGGACATTGTAAGGAAGTGTATCTGCACAGCTTACTTCCACCAGGCAGCCAGACTCAAGGTAGGTACGAGAGGTTCGTCAGTAGTTAAAAGAGATCATGGACAAACAGAAGATGGAGCTAGTGTCATGTGGTAATGAATGGGACATTGTAAGGAAGTGTATCTGCTCAGCCTACTTCCACCAGGCAGCCAGACTCAAGGTAGGTACGAGAGATTTGTCAACAGTTAAAGTAGATCATGGACCAACAGAAGATGGAGCTAGTGTCCTGTGGTAATGAATGGCACATTGTAAGGAAGTGTATCTGCTCAGCCTACTTCCACCAGGCAGCCAGACTCAAGGTAGGTACAAGAGGTTTGTCAACAGTTAAAGGAGAACATGGACCAACAGAAGATGGAGCTAGTGTCCTGTGGTAATGAATGGGACATTGTAAGGAAGTGTATCTGCTCAGCCTACTTCCACCAGGCAGCCAGACTCAAGGTAGGTACAAGAGGGTTTGTCAACAGTTAAAGGAGATCATGGACCAACAGAAGATGGAGCTAGTGTCCTGTGGTAATGAATGGGACATTGTAAGGAAGTGTATCTGCTCAGCCTACTTCCACCAGGCAGCCAGACTCAAGGTAGGTACAAGAGGTTTGTCTACAGTTAAAGGAGATCATGGACCAACAGAAGATGGAGCTAGTGTCCTGTGGTAATGAATGGGACATTGTAAGGAAGTGTATCTGCTCAGCCTACTTCCACCAGGCAGCCAGACTCAAGGTAGGTACAAGGGGTTCGTCAACAGTTAAAGGAGATCATGGACCAACAGAAGATGGAGCTAGTGTCCTGTGGTAATGAATGGGACATTGTAAGGAAGTGTATCTGCTCAGCCTACTTCCACCAGGCAGCCAGACTCAAGGTAGGTACAAGAGGTTTGTCAACAGTTGTAGGAGATCATGGACCAACAGAAGATGGAGCTAGTGTCCTGTGTTAATGAATGGGACATTGTAAGGAAGTGTATCTGCTCAGCCTACTTCCACCAGGCAGCCAGACTCAAGGTAGGTGCAAGAGGTTTGTCAACAGTTAAAGGAGATCATGGACCAACAGAAGATGGAGCTAGTGTCCTGTAGTAATGAATGGGACATTGTAAGGAAGTGTATCTGCTCAGCCTACTTCCACCAGGCAGCCAGACTCAAGGTAGGTACGAGAGGAATGTCAACAGTAAAAGGAGATCATGGACCAACAGAAGATGGAGCTAGTGTCCTGTGGTAATGAATGGGACATTGTAAGGAAGTGTATCTGCTCAGCCTACTTCCACCAGGCAGCCAGACTCAAGGTAGGTACAAGGGGTTCGTCAACAGTTAAAGGAGATCATGGACCAACAGAAGATGGAGCTAGTGTCCTGTAGTAATGAATGGGACATTGTAAGGAAGTGTATCTGCTCAGCCTACTTCCACCAGGCAGCCAGACTCAAGGTAGGTACGAGAGGTACATCAACAGTTAAAGGAGATCACGGACCAACAGAAGATGGAGCTAGTGTCCTGTGGTAATGAATGGGACATTGTAAGGAAGTGTATCTGCTCAGCCTACTTCCACCAGGCAGCCAGACTCAAGGTAGGTACGAGAGGTTCGTCAACAGTTAAAGGAGAAGATGGAGCTAGTGTCCTGTGTTAATGAATGGGACATTGTAAGAAAGTGTATCTGCTCAGCCTACTTCCACCAGGCAGCCAGACTCAAGGTAGGTACAAGAGGTACGTCAACAGTTAAAGGAGATCATGGACCAACAGAAGATGGAGCTAGTGTCCTGTGGTAATGAATGGGACATTGTAAGGAAGTGTATCTGCTCAGCCTACTTCCACCAGGCAGCCAGACTCAAGGTAGGTACAAGAGGGTTTGTCAACAGTTAAAGAAGACCATGGACCAACAGAAGATGGAGCTAGTGTCCTGTGGTAATGAATGGGACATTGTAAGGAAGTGTATCTGCTCAGCCTACTTCCACCAGGCAGCCAGACTCAAGGTAGGTACAAGTGGTTTGTCAACACTTAAAGAAGATCATGGACCAACAGAAGATGGAGCTAGTGTCCTGTGGTAATGAATGGGAAATTGTAAGGAAGTGTATCTGCTCAGCCTACTTCCACCAGGCAGCCAGACTCAAGGTAGGTACAAGAGGTACGTCAACAGTTAAAGGAGATCATGGACCAACAGAAGATGGAGCTAGTGTCCTGTGGTAATGAAAGCAGGCTTTCCAGCGTTCCTAGTTTTTCCTAGTTTTCCTACTTTTTCCTAGTATTTTAAATGTGCTCCTAGTTTTTCCTAGTTTTGTCAAAAACCTCCTAGTATTCCTAGTTTTTCATAAATTTGGCACCTTTTTGGATAAGTGTTTGAGATTTTGTTTCAGAGTAAGATCTTTAGGGTGTTGAACTGACAGTCTTTGGTGTTCTTTGTGTGGTCTGTTGTCACTGATGCATAGTCTAGCC
The DNA here is from genome assembly GCA_964019695.1 of Loripinus fragilis. Classification (NCBI taxonomy): domain Eukaryota; kingdom Metazoa; phylum Mollusca; class Bivalvia; order Lucinida; family Lucinidae; genus Loripinus; species Loripinus fragilis. Next base: position 35,119,101 of record OZ026523.1, read on the forward strand.
TTCTAAGGTGATAACTGAAGGTTGGACTATACTCTATGATGACCAGAATTGACTCAAACCCTCTAGTGGAATCTTAGAGTTTTGCAAGATCAGTTTGAACATAAGAAATAAACCATATATACGCGGGTCAGTCAAAAATAACTGAGAGTTGATTCATATCTCTTACGTAGGTTAGCGTACACTAATGAAATTTGGCACATGCATGCAATGAACTGTCCTGCGTCAGAATATGCAATATACAAGACCATGCAAAGTATAGATTGTTGTTGCTTAGCAACCGAAGAATGTGTAATAACGTCATGCGTTCACGCTGGAATAAAGCGTTGCCATGGAAACACTGTACAAAATTCAAGCTACATAAACTTGTGCATTAGTTGCAAATACAGTATGTGAATGTATTTTGTGAAATGCAACAACTGAGATTGAGGCGTTGGAATGTTATTACATAAATAAGGTGGAAATTAACTAAATTTTCTGAAAATTATACCCCAAAATATACCCCACCCACCAGTTACTGTTCAATTTTGGAGCAATATTAACAACTAAGTATCATATCATATGACCATATCATTGTATTTGGTAATTAATTTTGACATCTGAATGCATATCTTGAATATTCCCAGGAATAAACGGTTGCCATAGCAACAAAATCTGGTCTTTTTGTTAAAATTGGAATTATTATCGATTTTGGTTGCTAGGCAACGAACATGTCATGTATTGTATTTACTATCAATTACACTTCTTCAAAACATTGCTAACACATTGTTTGATAAAATTGGAGAGATAAAAGGTCCGTTATTATACTGTTTTAGATTTGAAATGATTTTAAATTCATGGCTGCTTAGTCAGAAGTGTCGTCAGCGCGAACGCACATCGCTGAGAGACGGTCTTCGGTTGCCTAGCAACAGTGCATTGAAGATGATAAGACGTCAACTTCTATATTTAATGAAGCCCGAAGGTTCATTCTATATGTGTATAAAGTTTCAGCCAAAACTGCCGACCCAGTAAAAAGATATTAACCAACTCTCAGTTATTTTTGACTGACCCTCGTATAAATATGTTCACATGTAATGTTCGTGACATCTTGCGTTGTTTTAAAATGCTGTATCCATCCTTAGACCGTTGTAAGTGTCTACCTTACTCTTGCACCAGTGTGAAACAGACTATTTTGGTCTGGTGGTCATTGTTTTTTTTCTGAGGTTTCATATAGTAGCATAAAAAGGAGTGAGGTAAGGTAAATGCCTTTTGGTTGATTTCTTGCTTTACATCTGAGGTCATGTAGGAATGACAAGTTGATCCTAACGACACTTTTCTAAGGCAGGATTACTCTGTGCTCATCCTTTCAGTAGTAGCTGACAACTATAGTGAAAAAATGTGCCGGACCTGGGAATCGAACCTGCAAAACTCCTGAATATTAGGTTGGACACACTGCAAAAGCTGGGCTGTTAAATATTAATGGATTGCATCAATTGGGTAATGTACTGATATACTAAAATCACTGTATAAGGTTATCAACAAGTCAAGTCTAATACATCCCAAGTCTAATCAGTGATTTTGTTACTCTGCATCCTGCATCTTTTGCGCATAATTTTGTCTCTGGGATGCAAAGTTTTTATTATAGCGAGTCCCAGGATGCAATGGTATTGCAGACTTGTCATAAAAAATAGTGTTCTGGACTCATAAGTTTGTAGTTGGGACTCATTGATATGGGAAACAGCGAGTCCCAGGACCCATAAGTCTAAAGTTGTAAATGAATCACTGCTTATACAGATGCATGCCAATATCTGTCTAAATCATATATTCAAAAAGAGCATACAAAAAATGAGAGCATTGTCCTCTGAAATTCTTCATTTTCTGAAGGTAAAATTGCCCCTGCAAAATGACCAGAGATGGCTTCCTCTGCTTTCTTGGTTTTCAAAATTTTCCGGGGGAGGACCCCCGAAAACCCCCTCTCAGAACTATGTTGTAAGTTTACAGTCCAACACTGCTCAACACAATACTGGCTGGAAAGTGAGGTATACAACTCAAGGAGTGACACACATACACAAAGTGGGGTCTACTTCCTTAATTTGTGGTTAGTTGGCTAAGGATTTGCTGTACCCTCTATCTGTCAAATACAGGGCTGGAAAAGACCAGGATCCTGGAAAAATTAAAGAAAATTAATGCAAATGTTAATTTGCTCTTTGCTTTTATTAGAATTTTTAATAGAATTTCAGTGAAACAACCTTTATTGCGCCTAAAATAGTCTTTATAAAAAAACTTTAATTTCATATAAGAGTCAGACTCTGCTCTGTTGACTGCAGAAGAAAACTTAGTCAGATTATCAGTCTTGTAGTATAAATGTGTACGGTTACTGTGGTAATCGGGTAGAGGAAAGTAAAACATATAACTCCTAGTTTTTGTCTCAAACTTCCTAGATTTTCCTAGTTTTTTCCTAGTATTTTGTAAATACTTTTCCTAGTTTTCTCCTAGTTTTTTCAAAGATGCTGCTGGAAAGCCTGTGAAAGGGACATTGTAAGGAAGTGTATTTGCTCAGCCTACTTCCACCAGGCAGCCAGACTCAAGGTAGGTACAAGAGGTTTGTCAACAGTTAAAGGAGAACATGGACCAACAGAAGATGGAGCTAGTGTCCTGTGGTAATGAATGGGACATTGTAAGAAAGTGTATCTGCTCAGCCTACTTCCACCAGGCAGCCAGACTCAAGGTAGGTACAAGAGGTTTGTCAACAGTTGTAGGAGATCATGGACCAACAGAAGATGGAGCTAGTGTCCTGTGGTAATGAACGGGACATTGTAAGGAAGTGTATCTGCTCAGCCTACTTCCACCAGGCAGCCAGACTCAAGGTAGGTACAAGAGGTTTGTCAACAGTTAAAGGAGAACATGGACCAACAGAAGATGGAGCTAGTGTCCTGTGGTAATGAATGGGACATTGTAAGGAAGTGTATCTGCTCAGCCTACTTCCACCAGGCAGCCAGACTCAAGGTAGGTACGAGTGGTTTGTCAACAGTTAAAGGAGATCATGGACCAACAGAAGATGGAGCTAGTGTCCTGTGGTAATGAATGGGACATTGTAAGGAAGTGTATCTGCTCAGCCTACTTCCACCAGGCAGCCAGACTCAAGGTAGGTACGAGAGGAATGTCAACAGTTAAAGGAGATCAAGGATCAACAGCAGATGGAGCTAGTGTCCTGTGTTAATGAATGGGACATTGTAAGGAAGTGTATCTGCTCAGCCTACTTCCACCAGGCAGCCAGACTCAAGGTAGGTACAAGAGGTACGTCAACAGTTAAAGGAGATCATGGATCAACAGAAGATGGAGCTAGTGTCCTGTGTTAATGAATGGGACATTGTAAGAAAGTGTATCTGCTCAGCCTACTTCCACCAGGCAGCCAGACTCAAGGGTGGTACGAGAGGTTTGTCAACAGTTAAAGGAGATCATGGATCAACAGAAGATGGAGCTAGTGTCCTGTGTTAATGAATGGGACATTGTAAGGAAGTGTATCTGCTCAGCCTACTTCCACCAGGCAGCCAGACTCAAGGTTTGTTTCACATACCTGGGGGTTTTCCTAACTGTTAAAACTTTTGGCTAAGAGTCCAAAATATACATCCTAGGACAGAACAGTCTAACTATTTTCAAAAGCTATTTTGACACTTAAACATTGGTTAAAGTTTTCAGGATTATTCCTGAAAACAGGATTTTGAGGCTGACTTCCCATAGAAAGTCAGCCTCAAATTGCTGAATTAGGCAGATTATTGTAGCTTCTCTGATTTATTTTCAATTCATCTCAGGGCAATTGACCATTTTTAAACATGAAATTTATCATTGATTTGTAGGCTTACAACAAGTTTTAAGACTTGAATTTCAAAAGTTTAGGATTTTGGAAATTTTGAACTTTCACCCATGCACTTAAATCATTACATGCTGGCAATTTTTTCATGCTTTTGTAATCATCTGCTGATCTTTTTTAAAAATTAATCTTTTCAATAAATTCTTTCAGGAACACTATCAGAGTGTCAGTTTGGATCCAGATCAGAACCAACTTTCAAATTGTTTGCAGAGGTTATCCGTTACTAGCAAGGAAATTTTGTCATTATGTACGCAACATTGTTATGGACGTCATAAAGTTTCTGAAAATCTGTAAACCACTAGTGGTTTATCGATTTTAATGCATGGCATTATTTAACTCCCAGACGCGACATCATATGATAAATAGAGTTAGCCCCTTTTTGTTGTCATTTGCAAGATTTATTGCTACTGTCTCATTTCTCAGAAGCCAGCTGATCTGGATCTACACTGTTTTCAAAATAGGGTATATCTGGGTTCAGCATTGCAAAGATTTAGTTTAGCAAGACCAATCTTGAAAGACATGCAGTTTTTGAGCCTTTTAACCTGGGAGCCAAAAGAAAAATGTTGAGAAACAGTAAATATCTCATATGAGCCATCCCATGATTTTTATGATATCTTTTTTCTTTTCTTCAATTTCTATGCCCACAGAGGCAGGTATTGTTATCGGGCTGCATGCATGCTTGCAAAAAAACTTTAATTTTAGAAATAATTATTGATCTACTGAACCCCTTGACCTTCTTTTGATGTAGTTGCAACATTTAACATTGGTGAAATGCATGTGCTCTTGGGGCTTTTGTTTCACAAACACATGTTCACTGGCACGCCCCCCCCACACACACACACACAGGCACAAAGGACAAAAAAGGTTTGATGATTTAGTGAACTTTTTTCTCTAAAATCTTGTATATTTATGATTGTAGGGTCTGGGAGAGTATGTGAACATGAGAACCGGAATGCCATGCCACCTTCATCCAACCAGTGCACTCTTTGGTATGGGGTACACTCCAGACTATATTGTGTACCATGAACTAGTTATGACATCTAAGGTAAGGCAGTTGTATTATCATGAACAGTTGTGACCCAGATTATACCATTTGCATTATCATGAACAAGTTGTTACCCAGATTATGCCAGTTGCATTATTATGAACAAGTTGTTAATGAGATCATGCCAGTTGCATTATCATGAACAAGTTGTTACCCAGATTATTGCTAGTTGCATTATCATGAACAAATTATTACCCAGATTATGCCAGTTGCATTATCATGAACAAATTATTACCCAGATTATGCCAGGTGCATTATCTTTAACAAGTTGTGACCCAGATTATGCCAGTTGTATTATCATTAACAAGTTATGACCTAGATTATGCCAGTTGTATAATCATGAACAAGTTGTGACCCAGATTATGCTAGTTGCAATATCATGAACAAGTGATCCAGATTATGCCCGGTGCATTATCTTTAACAAGTTGTTACCCAGATTATGCCAGTTGGATTATCATTAACAAGTTATAACCGAGATTATGCCAGATGTATTTTCATGAACAAGTTGTGACCCAGATTATGTCAGTTGCATTAGCATGAAGTAGTTATGGTCCAGATTATGCCAGTTGCATTAGCATGAACTAGTTATGACCCAGATTATGCTAGTTGTATTATAATGAACTAGTTATGACCCAGATTATGCTAGTTGTATTATCATGAACTAGTAATGACCCAGATTATGCCAGTTGTATTATCATGAACAAGTTGTGACCAAGATTATGGCAGTTGTATTACCATGAACTATTTGTGGCCCAGATTATGCAAGTTGTATTAGCATGAACTAGTTGTAACCCTTATTATGTTATTTGCATTAGCATGAACTAATAGTGACTAACATCATGGCAATTTTATTACAGTACACATTCTAAAATGTCCAACACATTTCTCTTTCTTTTCTCAAATAAGATGTTAGTTATCAGGGTGAGAATTAACAAAATGCTTGTCATTATAGCAAACAAGAAAGACTACTTCTTCAAAACCAGTCTGATCTAGATCTGCCCTGTTTATCTAGACCTTTTTGGCAGGCATTTAGTGTTTGAAATTTTAGAACATCTAATGTTCTATGAACTACTCCCTGACTTAGATTTTGTCAGTCAAATAATCATGAATTAGTCATTACCTAGATCATGGCAAATATAAAATGTACCACCACATACTAGTCATGGATAAAATTATTTATTTACATGAACTGTTCATGATTTCTGATAGAGAATATGATGAACTGTTATTACTTCTATCGAGATGGTGCAAAAGTATCATGATCTAGATTATAGCAATTGTGTTATGACTACTTGATTATGGCAGTTGTTTTACTTTAAGCTATGAGGAGCCCTGTGGCTCAGTGGTATAGTGCTTGACTTGAGATGGAGGGGTTGCGGTTTGAGCACCACCGGAGGCACTGCATTGTGTCCTTGAGCAATAAACATTATCCTGTGCTTAGTACTGGTGCAACCCAGGAATACACATCCCGATATGACTGAAAAAATGTTGACTGTGACGTTAAGAATCAAATCAAAACAACAAACCTTAACCCTTTACTCCATAATAACGCCTTTTGACGCCTTTGAAATATCATGTGTTTGAAAATATTATGGAAAATGGAGCATTTGCTGCAAAACGTTTGGAGCAAATGCTCCATTTTTCATAATATTTTCAAAAGTATTTAAAACTTAACTAAGATTTTTCCTGAATTTTTTCAATGTTGTCTAAAAATAGAAAATTAAGTCATGATCTAAAAATAGCCCATGGAGTAAAGGGTTAAGCTGTCATGAACTAGTTTATGACAATTGTATTGCCAGGAACTACCCCTCAGCCTTCCGCTAAATCATTCAAGAAGGGTTGTTGTCAGTTACAAGCAAAAGTATGTGCACGAAGTACTGGTTAATTGCTTGTTCAAGCTTGCCCGGGAAAAATGTGATCGTCCTGCCATGACCATAGCTGTTGACTTGGGACATAAAGCAGCAAAACAAACAAACGAAACAAAACCATGAACTGGACTTTATCTAAGTACTATTATTTTACGTGCAGGAGTATATGCAGTGTGTGACAGCTGTGGATGGCCACTGGTTGGCTGATCTGGGTCCTATGTTCTACAGTGTTAAGGATGCCACAAAGACACGGCAGGTAAGTTCTGGAGAATCTTGTTAATTGACTTTTATCCTGCTGAACCTTAAAGAACGTATTCACATTTGTAAATGGTGCTGATACTGATCAGCTGACTTCTTATTCAGCTGACTTCTGAAGAAGTCAGCTGATCAGGATCAAAACTGTTTATCATTTAGCCTGTGAATCCATGGAAATAATTGCACATGTAACTTATCTGATTTGAAGTCAGAGGGGGGTATGTATAACTTTTTGATCTATTCAGGAAGATATCCCTTAGTAATGTTTTAAGATCATTTCATTCCCCTAAACTATGTGCACGAAGTACTGGTTAACCTCTTGTTCAAGCTTGCCCAGGAAAAAAGTGTGTTTAGGTGAATTGACCATCCCCGACATGACCATAGCTGTTGACTGGGACGTAAAGTAAAAATACAAACCAAACCCTATTTTTGTGGCCCCCCTGAAGGTAGAGTTATATAGTTTTGGCATTCTCCCCGATTACTGTAGCAATTCATCAGATTTCATTATTTCTTGATATAGAAGACCCTTACCATGGTGGGTGAGTACCCTCATTCCAGCAACTTTTCATCTAAAACAATCCATTGACAACATCCCTTGACTAAGTCACCTGTTTGAATATGGGCCACGACACCAGAAAACCTGTCTTCGGGGTGTCCGACAAAGGGAGACTCAAACCAGTCTCCTCAGCTACAGAGACTAGCTAGAAAAATGAAATTTCACTTGTTGCAAGCTTAGATATAATACGCTCCAAAAAGCGAATAACAAAGGCGCTGATCGGACTGTGCGGATGCGCAGGCTGGTCTGGGCCTTTGTTGTTCACAAACCTCCGAAGATAGGTTTTCTCGCGTTGAGGCCCATATAGTATGAGGCTAGTTTCAAATATCAAGCACTCCTGCACTTGCAATAGACCAGTATAAAGCTCTACACATTGTAATTATAGCATAGTTCCTGTCATTCACGTGTTTGGCAGCGCAGTGGTTCAGTGGTAGAGTGTTTGACTCGAGATCGAGGGGTTGCAGGTTCGAGCCTCATCAGCCTCACTGCGTTGTGTCCTTGAGCAAGACACATTGATCCTTGCTTAGTACTGGTTCAACCCAGGAAGACCCGTCCCTACATAACTGAAAGATTGTTGATGGGAACATAAAGAATCAAATCAAACAACACAAATATACATATAGTTTGAGGATAGTTTCAAATATCAAGCACTCCTGCACTTGCATTAGACCTGTATAAAGCTCTACACATTGTAATTATAGCATAGTTCCTGTCAATCAAGTGTTCACTGGTTTGAGCTCCTCACAGGTAACAAACCTGATGCTGGAAAGAGATTGCTCATGGGTATACAGTAAAACCTGCGTAAAACGGCCACCCTAAAAAAGACTGAAAATTGGGTTTCAAGACCAATTATTGCTTAATGCAGGTCATTAAGCTATCATTTGTCATTAAGATCTTTGTTCTGTCTATTTTTGAATGGCTATTTTAAACAGGTTTTACTATTGTTACTGTCAATCAAGTGCTTGTATGGTATAACTCACCACTGATAACAATCTGATGTTTAATAGAGATTGCTCATGGGTATTATGCCCTATTGTATTTTATAGGAGAGAAGGCAACAGACATTAGAAGAAATGGGTGCTATGGAAGATGAGATGAAGCGAGCGGAAGACTTGATCCGACTGAGGAAAGAACAACAAGACAAACAACAACTAGGATCAACAAGGTGAGGACATACCCATTTAACCCTTCACAGACCAATGGAATTTTCCATAAAGCTACAAACAATAAAGATGGAATGGTCCACTGTGTATATTGAGGGGGCATTGGTTATAATTTCCAAAAAATATGGTATTTTTTTCTCTGAAGATGGATTTTGTCTTAGCAGCGAACAGTGAAGACACCGATGAAATGCCTAATGATGCGGCATTTCATCAGGGTCTTCACTGTTTGCAAAAATATCTGTTCAGGGGTTTCCATTCTTCAAAACGTTTAACTGCTAATTGGATACTGCTGCAATAAACCATGTGAATTGAGAATGACATTTTTAGTCTTGAATGCAAGAAGTGATACAGTAAAGCATGGGTGAAAGTATAATAGTGTTTTTCGTATATCTGAATTGTTACTGTCGTTTTTTTAGAATCGTCAGTGAGAGGTGAGTCCAAAGCAATTTTCATATTCTTTTTATTTTACAGCAGTTTAAAGTTATTGCAATAACTGTACATGTCTCTCCATAAAATTATCATTTCTAAACAGCAAGGCAAGGGGCCAGGCCCCTTGCAATTTCTTGATTAAGTATAGTCAAATTTTGATTTTCTTGGGTTTCTTCACTTTAAAATTGTCCTACTCTCCCAAAATCTATCTTAAATCAGAGAGAGAACAACTTTCTGCACAAAGAGTGCTAATTGCAACTTCTGAATAGTTAAGTGTTTTTTTTCTGTTTCCTGACCATAACAATGAAGTTGTATTGGTAAAATTATAGATGGAATATTAGCAATTGTAGTACACCTGTCTTGAGCATACATACAGGGTTTGACTCAACTATCTGGTACCGTATTAATATAAAAAAGACAAAGCTTCATGAAATTAAAAATGAAATGCAATGAGACTTTTTTTCCGCTGTCACAAAAGTTCAAAATTCCAAAATCCTGAACTTTGGAAACTCTAATCTTAAAACTGACAGTATGCCCACTAAATATTCACAATTTCAAGTTTAAATGGTCAATTGTCCATAGACAGACTGAAAACAAACTAGAAAAGGTATGATCTCCCTAATTCAGCATTTTGAGGCTGTCTTTCTGTGGAAAGTCAATCAGGAATAATCCTGAAAACTTTCACCCATGCATTGGAACAGTTTTATATTTTCCCTTTTTTTATGGTAGTTCCCAAGATAACCACACAGTAAATCACATACTTTGTGGATACGGAACTACCTATGAGGAGTTTGATCTGGATTAGATATGGGTATTCATTTGTGGGTACAGTAAAACCTGTCTAAAGCAGCCACTCAAAAGAAGTCCCCAAAATATGTTTTCAAAACTGATAATTGCTTAATGCAGGTCAAAAGTATTGCGGAATGCTCCACGGGAGCATTCTGCAATACTTTCAACCTGCAATAAGCTACCACCTGTCATTAAGATCATTGTTTTCTCTATTTTTGAGAGGCCACTTAAGACAGGTTTTACTGTATTCTTATTTCTCAAAGAAAGAATATTTCTGAGTAGTGTTGAGTAATCATTTGAAGTGTCTTCTAATTTTCCATGTTATATTTAGGTATATGATATAATACTAATCATAGGTGGGGATTTTCCTACCTTTCTGAAGTCGGGGCCAGGGGCCTGTTGAATTTGGGAAAATATCATTTGGGCCATCAAAATTGGGAAAACTTAGATTCCGGCTTTAAAGAAATAGATCTCCAATTTAGATTGTCAGATTTAAAACCATAATAAATATCAGTGTAGGTGCTTTGATCTTTATAATTGCACATGAATACATGTATATGAATCAAATGTGTGAATTTAAACATCTGTAACTGCTATTTTTGGTCCGATTTTCATTAAATTTTCACCAAACTGTAGAGCTAAGGAATTATGAATGTTATTCACTATTTTGAGAAGTTTTTACTCATAGGCCTAGGAAAATCTCTGATAGGGGCATTGATTGCAGACCGTAGAGGGAAGTTCAGGTCTGACCTGACAAGCTGAAGGTGGTTGCTTACATCTGCTGCCTGGATGACATGCTTTCCATTACTGGAGGCTGTCAACTAGCTGTCACAACTTGTGCGAAAAAAACCTCCTGAAAGAAGTTCAGGGAGCTACAGCCTGTCAGCACATCCCGCCACCTCTCTTAAAAGACCCACGGCCACGTGTGCAGCTCTTGCATGCAGAGTATGATGCTCTATACCAGTGAAATCTGGCCCCCGAGGTTATAAAACTTTTTCTATGCTCTACTCAGCTGAGCATGAAATTTATCCTGCTCACAAATGTAAAAATGCCAACAATTGTTGGCCTTTTAACATTTATTAGCATGATAAATACAACATCTGAGAGACTTAAAGCAAATAATTTCTATGTTGGTATTTTATTTTTTATGAGCAGTTGAAATTTCGTGCTCATTTGAGTTTAGCATGAAAAAAGTTTTATAATCTCCGGGCCTGGCTGTTGACCCAGGCTGATTCTTCTGCACTTGCAGCACAATGACAGAGCCATGATCAGGCCAAATAAAAAAAATACCTGTGTTTAGGGTAACCTGACCCTACCTAAATTTACTGGTGAAACCTAGAATTTTTTTCAGGTTCTCTGGAAAACAATTAATTTTATGCATTTTGAAAGGCAAAATGCCTTTCAAAATGCATTAAATTATTGGGGAAAAAAATATAATTGCCTTTCAAAATGCATTAAATTATTGGGGAAAAAATATAATTTTATGCATTTTGAAAGGCGATTAAAAAAATATACGTGCCTACCCAACATAAAATTTTTAGACCCGTTACCTGAAACACATATTTTTTTTTTTTTGGGGGGGGGGGGGGGGGCCCAAAGCAGCTCTGCAATATCAAGCCAGAGGAAATGGCAACCATATTATATTATATTTATGTCTGATTTCCAGTCAGTCAAATTATACAATTTCTTTCAGGCATGAGAAAGTTCAGGATTTCCTGATTGAGCACTGGCATATGATTTATATAATGCCTGTTGTTTTTGCTAAAATTTATTTTTGAATGAAGTTAAACTCAATTTTAGATGTAAATTAAGCATAAACTGACTGGTTTCTATTGATATTTTGTGATTTTAAACCTTTAATAAGTGATTTAAAAATTGCTTTTCTCCATTTTGGAGTCAACTGACATATTTTCCTGATTGAGAATGGCTGACTATTCTCATCCCTGTTTCATTATTCATATGGTTTCATTGTGTGGATAAAAACAGTGTAGATCCTGATCAGCTGGCTTCACTGTTTTCAAAGAGAGTATGGAATTTTTAAAGTTATGCACAATTTGTGCATATGAGATCAAACACGGTATATTTTACAAAATTATATCAATTGGTAAGATTTACATTTTCGAAGCAAGCCTTTAATGAATCTTTAGATTTTTGCAACCGTTCATAGCCTCATGAAAGACGCAAATTTGATTGACAGCTAGGAAGCTCTCTTGCCCTTGCAATATCAAATTCATTGACCAGAAGTGACACTGGTGTTGTGATTAACAACGAGCCACCCCCAAGTCGCATGTGCAAAACAAGCTTCTTGTTTGCTCCATTGGCTGTCCGTGTTCACACTGGATGTTCCGCTTTTCCGTTTTACACTCCCAACAAAACTGTTAATAGGACAACACTATGGACTAATTTTGTTGTTTTATTTGTAGGTCTCAGATTGTGACCCCTGGTAGGAGGGAGCCAGGAACTCCAGCATCGACTCCCAGAAGAACTCCCAAGTTTGGCATCTGAAGGACAAGAGGGGACCAAAGATGGAGTCAGTTGCGGGTCAGCTGCACATCATACTCTGACATCTGTGATCGAGTTTGGTGTCAGCTGCCTATCAATAAAGATCTGTGGATCTTGACAGTCAGCCATAGCTACAGAGTTAGCCAAAATTCAGAGCATAACACATATGCCCAGATAAGGAAATTTTATGAGCGCAAAACTGGAATTTTTTCCTTACCAATCAATTTAAACATGTGTTTTGAGTACCCACAACATATGTTTTGGGTGAAAAATGAAGATAATAATTTTCAAATACACTCTTATCTGGAGGCCTGATAACATTTTGATTGTTTTTTCACACAATGTAAAGCATGTTCTGGGTGCTCAAAAACATTTTTCTTCCCCCTACCAAAATTCATGTTATGGCTACTCAAAAGAGCTGTCTCATTGGGGCAGTTCTTTTGAGTATCCACAACATTAGTTTTGGTTAAGGAGAGATTATTTTGGCAACACAACTCCTTTCTGGAGTTGCCGATTGTGTGTGAAAGTTGATATGGAGGAAACTTATTTACAGAGAAGAGTTTACTACGATTAGTAGAGATACTCTGAATGAAACTGACATTAAATCTAAAAGGGGAATAGGTGTTCAGAGGCTAAAGACTACATTTGAGCCACATGAGATTTCCAACAATGTGGTATGTGCAACCAGCAAAGGCTCAGACCAGGCTGTGCGTGTGTGGCTTATTTACAAAGTTTTCACTCGCTCCATTTGCTGAATTACATTTAGATTAAAGACATGGGATTTTGGTTTATATTGTAACGGCAAGCACCCAAGACATGGGTGAAAGTTCAAAAATTTCCAAAATTTTGCACTTTTGAAATTCAAATTTTAAAACTTGCAGGATGTCTATAAAAATGGATAATTTAAAGTTAAAATGATTAATTGTGTTAAGATATTCTGAAAACTAATCAAAGAAGGTACTATAATCTCTTTAATTCAGCATTTTGAGGAATGTAAGCCTAAAATCCTGAATTCAGGATTATTCCTGAAATCTTTCACAAAAGCGTGTGCATCCGCACATTATCTTCAGACCCTTAACTGCTGGTATACACAAATCATCAAGTTTAACAATTCATGCCAAAAACTAGTAATCTAGCTTGGACAGCGGTGCATGACCGGTGAACAATGGCGTAGCCAGAACGCTGAAAAAATTATGCACATCAAAGGGAGACTACTGGATCAAGCAGCGATTCTCTTCAATTGCGTCCCTTTTCAAAATGGGAACTTCTCTTAAAGGAAAGAATTTGCTTCCAGAGGGAGCGAATTCTTTCCTTTAAGAGCAGTTCCTTATGGTATGGAAAATCACTTTTACCACATTAGGTGACCTCCCTTGAATGTAACTATTTTTATTACGCACGTGTGTAACTGCCTAATGGGAGCTACCCCAATGGTTAAGAGTGAATCTTTACATATGTGATGAGTACCATTATCCCATGGGCTGGCCCATCACATATTTTCATTAAGGGATTTTTTCCCGCTTTTTAGCTCACCTGAGCCGAAGGCTCATGGGTGAGCTAATAGTATACCAGTCACTCCGTCGTCCGTCCGTCCGTCCGTCAACATTTTCAAACATCTTCTCCTCTGAAACCACTGGGCCAATTAAACTCAAATTTCATATGGAGACTCCTTAGGACGCGGGAACTAAAGTTTGTTCAAATGGTCCTGGTCACATGACCAAGATGGCTGCCACGCCCATATATGGTAAAAACCCTTTAAAAATCTTCTTCTCCAGAACCAGAAGGCCGATGACCTTGGGACTTGGTATGTAGCATTGGGGGTGTTGGGTCTACCAAGTTTGTTCAAATGATGGTCCTAGGTTGACCTTGACCTACTTAACGTCAAGGTCAAATTTGCTTCCTAATGCATTTAAATGGGAATTTTTTTGAAAAGTTGATTTTTTGAATACTGTTGAAGCCAAAGTCATTATTCTCACTTGATATGTTTAACCTAATTAGACAATGGCTATAAATAAGTCCCAAAGGTCAAGGTTGACCTTTGACCTTTCAGCTAAGTTGCTCATATTGGAGTACCATCTATATATTAAATCATAGTTTTCTCACAAACCATTGGCCCAATTAAACTCAAATTTCATGTGAAGACTCCTTATGCTAAGTTAGCCAAAATTTGTACAAAATATTTTGGTCACATGACCAAGATGACCGCCATGCCCATATATGGTAAAAACCCTTTAAAAATCTTCTTCTCAAGAACCAGAAGGCTGATGACCTTGGAACTTGGTGTGTAGCATTGGGGATGTGGGGCCTACCAAGTTTGTTCAAATGATGAGCCTAGGTTGACCTTGGCCTACTATACATCAAGGTCAAATTTGCTTCCTAATGCATTTAAATGGGATTTTTTTTTGAAAAGTTGATTTTTTGAATACTGTTGAAGCTAAAGTCATTATTCTCACTTGATATGACCCTAATGAGACAATGGCTATAAATAAGTTTCAAAGGTCAAGGTTGACCTTTTACTTTTCAGCCAAGGTCGCTCATATTGGAGTCCCATGAACACATTAAAACATAGTTTCTTCAGAAGCCACTAGGCCAACTGAACTCAAATTTCATATGAAGACTCTTCATGACAGGTTAACCGAAATTTATACCAATTGCACTGGTCACATGACCAAGATGGCCACCATGCCCATATATGGTAAAAACCATTGAAATATCTTCTTCTCTGGAGCCAAAAGGCCAATGGCCTTGGGACTTGGTATCTAGCATTGTGGATGTAGCCCCTATCCAATTTGCACAAATGATGAATCTAGGTTGACCTTGACCTACTTTATAGCAATGTCAAATTTGATTCCTATTGCATTTATATGGGAAAAATCTTGAAATGCTCATTTTTATATAACTGCTTAGGTCGAAACCATAATACTAGCTTGCAAGAAATGTTTAACCTAATGAGGCATTGGTTTTATATGAGTACCAAATGTCAAGCTGACCTGTGACCTTTTATCCAAGGCCACTCATTTGGACTGCCACATACCTATCTAAACATCTTTTCCTCAGAAATCACTGGGCTGTTTGATGGAGTATTCATTGGATTATTTGGGTCACTTGACCAAAATGGCTGCGACCCCAATATGTGGTAAAACAAAATTTGTTTCATTATAAGCTATAGTTGACCTTGACCTATTTTAACATTATTAAGGAGTTCAGATGAGCGCCTCAGGACCTTCAGGTCCTCTAGTTTGTTGTCTGCTGAATTTTTTTTCCAAAATCAACTTTTTTGAAAAATTCTTTCAGGAATATGATCAGAATACCAAACAGTGTGAATCCAGATCAGGCCCGACATTCTGTCGGACCTGATCTGGTTCCAAACTGTTTGCAAAAGTTATCAGCAGACGTCATTAGGGGGCAAAGAGTTACAATCATCCATTCAGCTTTGCAGTGCAGTCCCTTTTTAAAACACCTCTTCATAACATGGATTTGGATATAACACTGTCATACTGTGACCAAAAATGTTTTTACCACTTGTTTTTACCATGGAATTTTACAAAGGAATTATAGGAAAATGGTCATTTTCCTATAATTCCTTTGTAAAATTGTCCCTTTATAACACAATTCACTTAAAACAGGCTCCATTCCTATGGACCCCAAAGTTAGCATTTTAAAAGGACTGCACTGTAATTTACTTCATCACTTAGGCCAGAAAAAAAATATGTGTGGTTCAGGTTACCCGACCTACCCTAAATTTTTACTCCCTACCCTAAACTTTTTTTCTCCAAATACTGAAGTTGGAAGAGAATAGCAGAACAAAATTATATTTGTACTGCTATTCTCTTCCAATGTCAAAATTTGGAGAAAAAAATGCATATCAAAATGACCATCTGAAATGGAAATCTAAATTTCTATGCATTCAATCTTTGGTATTGGAAGTAAAAGGATTAAAGCAAGGTTATATTTTCAAAAATAGACACTTTTATATCAGTTTTGTCTTATTTCATTTCCAAGCAGGTCTGAATATTGTATCCTACCTACCTACCCTAATTTTTTTCAGGGTGTAACCTGAACAGCACATATTTTTTTTATTTGGCCTTATTACCAGGGGTGACAAAATCATACAAAATTCAAGTTTCTACACTATGTCTCAGAAGCCATTTCAAAATGTATACATATATAAAAATTGACCAGCCATTTCAGTCTTTCATATTTCAGCCAAAATATGTTTCTCACATACTTATGGCTAAATAAATGCATTTCTGCATGTCAAATAAATCTTTAATCCATGGTGTTTTCTTTCTTTAAACTTCAATTCCAGGACAACCAATCTCAAAATCTTACGAGCCTTTACACACATACACACAATTAACAAAACAAAACAAGGTCTCCAAACCATTCAAATGTTTATAAAACAGCAGTGTAGCCTCAGAATCCACACTGTATGGAATGAAATCAAGAAACTGAACCAAAACAGAAATGAGTATTATCAGTTACCTCTCATATTAACTGCATTGCTGCACGCTGCCTGATAAACATTGTCTATCTAACGGCATGTGCCTTTATCAGGCCATGATGACATTGCACTTTTTGAATGACGTCTCTAATGATGCTGAATCAACACAAAAATCAAATATGTCATAATCACGTTTAAAGAGTGAAACAATGAGTAAACTGATAAAAAGAATACAAGGTTCGCGTCTTTTGATATCAAGTTTACCAGGCTCGGCTTTGAGAACACATGTTGAATTACTCAGCAAGCCTCGCGATGTCAACATGCGTTCTCAAAGCCTTGCCTGGTAAACTTGATATCAAGACACTCACCTTTCATTTTCTATATCCCGGCAAGCCTCGCAATGTCAACATGCGTTATTTAAGAAAGTTAAGGTATATGTTTTTCAAGCAAAGCAGACCCTTACCTCAACCACCACTATAAGGACAGCAGGCCAATCTTAACTTGTCTTAATCGGCAACTCAAAAATAGACAAAACAAAAGTCTTAAAGACAAATGGCAGCTTAATGAAGGTCAAAAGTATTGCAGAATGTTCCAAGAGAGCATTCTCCAATACTTTTGACCTACATTAAGCTATAATCGGTCCTGAAAACCAATTTTTGGTCTTCTTTTTGAGTGACCGCTTAAGACAGGTTTTACTGTATTTAAACTGATAGAAAACTTCAATTATGAAAATAATAAGACTTTTCCCTCATATTCATTGTTCTATAATATATTTGTGAAAAGAAGAAAAGAAAGAAGAAAAGAAAGAAAAAAAGAAAGAAAAAATCATTAATTGTTTTAATATGTTTATTAGTGTGTATGTATATTGCCTGTAAATGAGCACAAATAAATACAACAGACTTTACAAATCCATAAATAACGACAAAATGGTTTTGATCACTATAAAAATGTAGACATACAACCAACGAACATGAACACAACATACATGGAAAAAATGGGTCGTTACCACGTCCAGTGGATGGAAGCTCAATCATATAGTTTTATAAAGCAAAATAGAGCTTTGGCCCCAAAATAGAGCTTTGGCAATCTAAATCCAATATCCTAAAATAGGGACTATAGCAAACTTGCATATAAAAATTGACCAAGTTTAATTTTATTCAAAATAGTAGATAATGAATTGTGGCTTCCATTACCCATCAGAGGTCCTTTCAATGAATTTGTTGTTTAGAGTCAAAACAAACAATAATTTCGGCAGAAGAGATGCATTTGTAGGCAAATTTGATAGTTCAAAATTATATACCATTTTTATACTGCATTGATCCACCACTGATATGTAGGAGTAAAGACGGTTTAAATCAATCAATATGCTTAGTAATAACCATAAATGTTAGTATTAAAGTTGCCATTAGCATGTTTACTGCCATTTTCACACAAAAAAATCATTTTACATATTTTGCTGCTTTTTATCCCCAATAGTGCAAATTATGAATGCAGCTGAAATTTTCTTTCTCTATTAAAGCTGCATACTCTGTAAATATGAACATTTTTCGAAAAAAATTATTTTATTTTTAAAACATTTGTAAAAGTAGAATTAAGCTATGTTTTAACAATAAAAATGTTCAGTACAGCTGAAAACTGCATGGAAAAGTGAATTATCTTATCAAATAGGTGTATTTTTCTCTTGTTGGTAATTATTTGCGTCCCTCCAATAATTCTAGACCGTTGAATTTTAACATAAACGCAGTTGTTTTGATAGTGATAACTTGTTAAGATTTACGAAAATGGTAAAATGTTAACCTGAATTTGAGTATATTTACTGTGTTCTTGAAAAATAAAAACATTATTTTTAAAATTAGAAGATCAAAAGTTACAGACTATGCAGCTTTAAACAAGGTTCATTTTAACCTGTATGGGTGAAAGTTTTCCAGATTCTTCCTGAATTCAGAAAGTCGGCCTCAAAATGCTGAATAAGGCAGATTGAAGTAGCTTCTCCGATTCATTTTCAGTACATCTTAAGATTATTGACAATTTAAACTCTGAATTGCTAGTATTTGGTAGGCACACTGCATGTTTGTAATTTCTAAAGGTCAGGATTTTGGAAATTTTGAACTTTCACCCATGATCCTGTGAATCATACATATCAAGACTAATGAGCCTCAACAATAAGATGCTGCAAGATTGGCTCTTCAGGTTAACAATATCAGTAAATAATACACTAGTCCTAAGCCTTGAAATATCTTAAAATAGACACATGCCCTGTATCACAAAATATTAGCGATAATGAAAAAAATGTTACCGTACTTATCATGATAAAACATCAAAACTCTTCACTTACCCTGCAGCCTGCAAGCAAATCAACTGGATATTTCAAGCTGCAGGACAATGCAAAATACAAGTAAAAAAATACAACCATATTTAATAGTGATTAGTGGTTAATCATTATTTTGTAATTAAAATGTATTAGTTTGATAAAAATCGACAACAACAATTTATGTTCGCCTTTTTGAAGTGTTTCGATGAGATACTTCCGCATAAGTCATTTTAGCTAATTTTGTTGTATGCTAACAAAGGTGTGATCTGTGCGCCAATGCAGTTTTATTCAGCACTGTGACAGGCTGTCTGATCAAAGAGCTTCTAATGTAGCCATAAATCTGTAAATATCAGCAGTCTGAATTATCTTTCAACCCATTTGAAGAAAAGAATGTACAACAGCTCTGCCCATGCCATTTTATCTAAGAGTAAAACTTATTTCCAGCTATAAAATTGCGCAAAGAACTGTTGAATTTATTTTCACATATTTTTGCCATGTGTTTACATATATAGTAAAAACGAAACCTTTGACTATTTGCATGATGGGTAATTTTGCAAAAAAATCTTTAAGAAATACCACCTGAGTTGTCCATCAGTTTGGACCCAGATCAGGCCGCACAAAATGTTGGGGCCTCATCTGGGTCAAAACTGTTTTCAATTTTTACCAGCAGAAGGCTAAAGTAGCCACTTGCTGTGAATGAGATGAGCATTAAATAATAATTCATACTCAAAAGTAAAACTTTTTTGCTAAACTCCACGCTTAAATGCAACTCAATGACTGTAACAATTTTTATGGGCCTGATCAAGGGCTGGCATATGTAAACTGCTGAAGGGATTATTTCTGTTCCCTTCCTTGACGATTCCAAGCTTGTAAGGCCAGAATTTTTTTACTAGTTGATTCAAAAACCCTCCTAATGTGATTTTTCGGAAAGTAGAAAAAAAAACATTTTATTTCAAAAATTATTTTTCTATATTATCTGCCGACTCTGAATATTATTTGTTTATTTGAAAAATAAATAATATATTTTTGAGGCTCTGTCTGTGTATTTTTGAGAGTGACACTGTTAAAAGTGATTGTCCTGTCCAGATTTTTAGGAAAATGATGAAATATATATATATCTTATACAGATTGTTGGTTTACCTCACTAGTTTTACTGTTTTTTTCTCGAGATATTAAAAAAAAAAAGCTCTGAAAATGAAGAAAAAAAGCTCTGAAAATGACCAGTTAACTGGTCATTTTCAGAGCTCTTTTATTCATTTTCAGAGCTTTTTTTTTTCGTCCCCTGACCCTAAATCTGAAAAAAATCCCGTAAATCAACTAATAAAAATATTCTGGCATAAGCAGTTCAGACTCAGACTGCTATGAGTTTTCACTGAGATCCTCGTCACTATCTACATCAACAAAACTGGAGGTTGGATCTTGATTGAAGGAACTGGAACTTGTCAGGCCAGACTTTGTGGTCTGTGAGCCTCTTCTTAATCTGTAAAATGTAACGATCACAGAAGATATTACACTCACAAACTCTTAACTCGCAGTCATTTCATATATAGTTTATGAAACCATTTAAAGGCTGGTTTCATAACCTACATATGAAACGACTACAATTCTAGGATTCTTCAGGTCGAAATCAGGCTAGACTCAATCTAGCTTTCTCAGCAATAGAGACTACAATGTAGCTAGCACATTATTATTTTGCATATAGCGATAATCCTATTTAAAAAGCAAATAACAGAGGCACTGACCACGAAGAAATTAATCAAAGGGACATAACTTGGTCACTAAAACAAGAGGGCACAGAGGAGGATGCACAGCCGGTCTGGAACTTTGTTGTTCGCATGCAACAAAATTAGGTTTCTTGCCACAGGGCCCATGAATGTATTTACAAGCACAGTGGATAACAGTATGGATCCTGATCAGCTGGCTTCTGAGAAGCCAGCTGATCTGGATCTACACTGTTTTCAAAACCGGATATAACCAAATTTAGCATGGTAAGGATTACAACTAAAAAACCTACCTGCTTTGTAAATGCTCCAACTGTAGTGTGAGGTTTTCCACTTGTTCTTGTAGCTCATCATTGCTTCTCTGGACTTTACGCACATTGTTCCCTTGCGTATCAACCTGAATAACAGTCATTCTATCAATTACTTTGTGTACATGGGCAAACCCTTTCATAAGACTATTTAGCGACAATATTTTTCTTGTTTCTCATGTAAAACAATTTTCTCAACTGAAAAATCTTTTTTTTTATACCCCTGCAAACTTTGTTTGTGGTGGGTAAACTTTTTCACGTTGTCTGTGCGTCCGTCCGTCCGTAACGCTTTTGTTCCTTAATATGTTAAAGAGTCAATGCTGGATTTTCATCAAACCTTGCAAACATGTTCATATATGCAGACAATTTCTTTAAACAGAAAAGTAAAGGGCTAGGGGCCAATTCTATTAGAGTTATTTCCCTTTGTAGTTCTAAATGGCTTTTTATATAAGGTTTTATGCTTAAGCTATTGTAGTCCATACACGGGCCGATCAACTCCTACCACAGCTTTCGGTGGGACAATTTGATACTTTTTCCTATACAATGTAGACACATTGAACATATGCATGAAGGAGTTTGGTTCAGAAAAAATAATTTTTGACAAAATGACAGCTGTGAGAACTAAACAATTTTCCCTAATAAGGCTTTTGTATATGCATAGATGGTGCCTTCATGAGCCAATCAACTCCTACCACAGCTTTTGATGGAGCAATTTGATACTTTGCCTATACAATAAAGACACATTGAATATATGCATGAAGGAGTTTGGTTCAGAAAAAATAATTTTTGACAAAATGACAGCTGTGAGAACTTACGACAATTTTTCCCTAATAAGGCTTTTGTATATGCATAGATGGTGCCTTCATGGGCCGATCAACTCCTACCACAGCTTTTGATGGAGCAATTTGATACTTTGCCTATACAGTATAGATACATTGAACATATGCATGAAGGGGTATGATTCATAAAAAATAATTTTTGACAAAATGGCAGCTGTGAGAACTTAGACAATTTTTCCCTAATTAGGCTTTTGTAAATGCATTGATGGTGCCTTCATGGGCGGATCAACTTCTACCACAGTTTTAATGGAACAATTTGATACTTTGCCTATACAATGTAGACACATTGAATATATGCATGAAGGAGTTTGGTTCAGAAAAAATAATTTTTGACAAAATGACAGCTGTGAGAACTTATGACAATTTTTCCCTAATAAGGCTTTTGTATATGCATAGATGGTGCCTTCATGGGCCGATCAACTCCTACAACAGCTTTTGATGGAACAATTTGATACTTTGCCTATACAATGAAGACTCATTGAACATATGGATGAAGGAGTTTGGTTCAAAAAAATATTTTTTTGACAAAATGACAGTTGTCAGAACTTAGAGAATTTTTCCCTAGTAAGGCTTTTGTATATGCATAGATGGTGCCTTCATGGGCCGATCAACTCCTACCACAGCTTTTGATGGAGCAATTTGATACTTTGCCTATACAGTATAGACACATTGAACATATGCATGAAGGAGTATGATTCATAAAAAATAATTTTTGACAAAATGGCAGCTGTGAGAACTTAGACAATTTTTCCCTAATTAGGCTTTTGTAAATGCATTGATGGTGCCTTCATGGGCGGATCAACTTCTACCACAGTCTTAATGGAACAATTTGATACTTTGCCTATACAATGTAGACACATTGAATATATGCATGAAGGAGTTTGGTTCTGAAAAAATAATTTTTGACAAAATGACAGCTGTGAGAACTTATGACAATTTTTCCCTAATAAGGCTTTTGTATATGCATAGATGGTGCCTTCATGGGCCGATCAACTCCTACAACAGCTTTTGATGGAACAATTTGATACTTTGCCTATACAATGAAGACTCATTGAACATATGGATGAAGGAGTTTGGTTCAAAATAATATTTTTTTGACAAAATGACAGTTGTCAGAACTTAGAGAATTTTTCCCTAGTAAGGCTTTTGTATATGCATAGATGGTGCCTTCATGGGCCGATCAACTCCTACCACAGCTTTTTATGGAACGCCTCGACTGCCTTATAATGTTTACATTCCAGTCGTCATGTACAAGGGTCATTTTGTTATGTACAAATTTAATTTGTTATGTGCAAAATGTATTTCGTTATGAGCAAACTACATTTCGTTATGTGCATAATGTATTTTGTTATGTGCATAATGTATTTCGTTATGCGCAAATATATTTTGTTATGTGCATAATGGATTTCGTTATGTGCAAAATGTATTTTGGTATGTGCACAATGCATTTTGTTATGCGCAAATACATTTCGTTATGTGCACAAGGTATTTCGTTATGCACCAAAGGTATTTTGTTACGTGCACATAGTATTTTGTTATGCGCGAAATATATTTCATTTTGTGCATAATGTATTTCATTATGTCATGTGCATAATGTATTTGGTTTTGTGCACAATGTATTTCGTTATGTCCAAAATAAATTTCGTTATGTGCAAAATGTATTTCGTTATGTGCATAATGTATATCGTTATGTGCATAATGTATTTCGTTATGTGCACAATGTTTTTCGTTATATGCACAATGTATTTCGCTATGTGCATACTGTATTTCGTTATGTGCACAATGTATTTCGTTATGTGAAAAATCTATTTCGTTATGTGCAAAATCTTAAACAAGTTGTTATATAAATACTGTAACCGGTCTTGTATAAGTATCAATTTGTCTGGTACTCAAAACAATTCGTTATGTTGACCAATTGGTTTGTCATGCAGAAATGTTTTACGATTATGTCCTGTCAATTTCAAATTACGTGTTGTCTTGACTTTTTTATATGATGGGCAAACTTCATGATGATGATGACGATGAAAGTATCGTCAAAACCAGAACTTGTATTGTAGCTTCTATAGTTTTCCAGGATTTTTTGCACCCCCCCACCCCTCCTTGAAAAACACTGTTATAAACGGCGACGTCATTAAGTGACGAATACTTTTGTCAACCATCTGTAGTGGCTTTCTCTCCAAATGCACTCTTTATAAAATATTGTTTTCTAGAAAGTATGCAGGATCAGTGATCACATAGTAGAAAAACTATTCAGAGAGATGTCATATTTTTCAGAGATGTCATACAAGACAGCAATGATACATGCTGTAGCCTACCCGAATTCCAGGGTGCCCACTGGTCAGGGAAAAGTCAGGGAAATTTGTTTTTTCTTCAAGGTCAGGGAAAAGTCAGGGAATTCTTTAAAATGGTCAGGGAAATTAGAAAATCCTTAAAAGTCAGGGAAAAGTCAGGGAATTTTAAAATAGTATTTGTTCAAACTCCTCAAAAATTGAACAAACATATATAAGATTAGATGACTGTGTGTCAGTTTTTAGATGGCTATTATGCGATCCATTAATTATAATATTGGTCTCTTTGCTATAGTTATTTTTATGTTGAATTTAATTGACCTAAGACCTTTTTTTGTTTCTTTTTTATTTTTTTTTTTATTTTCAACTTTCATTGTGACTTACGTGGTTATATGAATGCTGAAGACACGGGCTGAACAGACAGAGGGAGGCAGTAAAGAGCGGTAAAATGGTCAGGGAAAATTTATTTTTGGTCAGTGAAAAGTCAGGGAATTTTATTTCAGACTAAGGGTGGGCACCCTGAATTCCGCAATTCCGCCCCCCCCCCCCCCCTCCGCCCCCCCCCCCCCCCCATATATGTTAAGTAGTCCATGCATTACAACAAAAAATCGCACCATTTTGAACATGTCCAATATAAATCGTAGGCGTAGGAAGCTTTTCAATATTGGGAGTGGGGCATACCCAGCCGTCGGAGGCCAACATCAATACTGGGGGGGGGGGGGGGGGGTGCAAAATGTACATACACGCATGCATGCACACATCGACCTACGAAGTTTCCCATTTGAGGAAAATGTGGGAAGTAAAGTTTTGCCTCTTTAATTGTATTTTCTTTTCATTTTAGTTGCCGTTTTGTGGAGCGGATGAGGTGTTGGTGTTCTCTGTGATTATTTCCCTATGTGGGAAGCTCACTTGTTTGCTATTTTAAATTTTGAACTCCATTTCAGAAAGATGACCGATCATACGATGGCTTAGTCATCTAGGGAATAGTAGCGGGGATTTGGGCTTACCCTTAAGGGAAAGGGCGCTGCTCGAGTATGGTAAGGCTTAAAACCTGTGTGTGTGTGTTTTGAGTCCTTCCAGCAACCTATCTAAGGCTTTCGATATAATATACCTTCTGGGTTATCATTGGTGTATATTAACCTTAGGTTTGCGGGGCATGCAGAAGCATGGCAGTAACATACAGGGCAAGTTAATAGGGTTGGTTGAGGGTTTAGTTATTAGTTGTTTGGTGGTTAGTGTCTCGGAAGCGGAAGAAGTAATAATTAACTCCCTCCATCCCCTTGCTTCGCCGCCAAGTTAGTTGTTATAAATGTCAAACGCGTCGGGATATTTTTTACTAATAATAATGTGTGGAAATTGCTTATTATACCCTGAAGGACAAATAAGTATGATCAATCAATCAAGACAGATTATTGGGGAGGGGGGAGAGGGGGGCAAAGGGTATTCTGCCCCCCCCCCCTACAAAATTATTGCCCCCCCCCGCCCTGTTCATACGCCTATGTAAATGGCCTCTTGTCTAGTTTTGTGCGATTATCAAGAGACATGTATATTATATAAAAGGTGCTTCTTTACTTGACCGTCGCGGATTGATCAGGGTTACCAGTGTGATTTTTTGCGAGTCACAAACTACGTCACAGTGCGCGTGCCAAAATGTTATTGTATACGTCGACACTCGGGAAAAGGTCGAAATTACACCATTCTTTCCCAGTGACATGATGCACGTTCATTTTGCGACTCACAAAGTAGCCAGGGAGTGCAGTGGCTCAGTGGTAGAGTGTTTGACTCGAGACCGAAGGACCGCAGGTTCGAGCCTCACCGGCGTCACTGCGTTGTGTCCTTGAGCAAGAACATTAATCCTAGCTTAGAACTATTTCAACCCAGGAAGACCCGTCCCTTTATAACTGAAAGATTGTTGATGGGACGTAAAGAATCAAATCAAACAATCACAAATAAGCGAAGTGGCTAGGCCCAAAAAGCCCATTTGGACAACATAACGAATTGCTTTGAGTACCAGACAACTTGATTCATATACAAGACCGGTTATAGTATTTACATAACAACTTGTTTAATGACACGGCACAGGACCAAATAGATTTTGCACATAACGGAATAGATTTTCCACATAACGAAATACATTGTGCACATAACAATATACATGTGTACATAACGAAATACATTATGCACATAACAAAATACATTGTGCACACAACGAAATACATTATGCATATAACGAAATACATTGTGCACATAACGAAATACATTTTACACATAACGAAATACATTTTGCACATAACGAAATACATTAGATCTATGCACATAACGAAATATATTTTGCGCACAACGAAATACATTGTGCACATTACGAAATACATTATGCACATAACGAAATACATTATGCACATAACGAAATACATTGTGCACATAACGAAATACTTTATGCACATAACGAAACATAGTTTGCACATAACGAAATACATTATGCACATAACAAAATATATTTTGCGCACAACGAAATACATTGTGCACATAACGAAATACATTTTACACATAACGTAATACATTTTGCACGTAACGAAATACATTATGCACATAACGTATTATATTTTGCGCACAACAAATACATTGTGCACAAAACAAAATACATTATGCACATAACGAAATACATTATGCACATAACGAAATACATTGTGCACATAACGAAATACATTATGCACATAACGAAATATAGTTTGCGCATAACGAAATACATTATGCACATAACGAAATATATTTTGCACATAATGAAATACATTGTGCACATAGCGAAATATATTTTGCATAGAACGAAATACATTGTGCACATAACGAAATACTTTTTGCACATAACGAAATACATTATGCACATAACGAAACATTTTTTGCACATAACAAAATACATTGTGCACATAACGAAACACATTTTGCACATAACGAAATGTATTTTGCTCATAACGAAATACATTTTGTACATAACGAATTAAATGTGTACATAACAAAATGACCCTTGTACATGACGAATATAATGTGCACATTATAAGGCAGTCGAGGCGTTCCATAGCTTTTGATGGAGTAATTTGATACTTTGCCTATACAGTATAGACACATTGAACATATGCATGAAGGAGTATGATTCATAAAAAATAATTTTTGACAAAATGGCAGCTGTGAGAACTTAGACAATTTTTTCCTAATTAGGCTTTTGTAAATGCATTGATGGTGCCTTCATGGGCCGATCAACTTCTACCACAGTTTTAATGGAACAATTTGATACTTTGCCTATACAATGTAGACACATTGAATATATGCATGAAGGAGTTTGGTTCAGAAAAAATAAATTTTGACAAAATGACAGCTGTGAGAACTTTTGACAATTTTTCCCTAATAAGGCTTTTGTATATGCATAGATGGTGCCTTCATGGGCCGATCAACTCCTACAACAGCTTTTGATGGAACAGTTTGATACTTTGCCTATACAATGAAGACTCATTGAACATATGGATGAAGGAGTTTGGTTCAAAAAAATATTTTTTTGACAAAATGACAGTTGTCAGAACTTAGAGAATTTTTCCCTAGTAAGGCTTTTGTATATGCATAGATGGTGCCTTCATGGGCCGATCAACTCCTACCACAGTTTTTGATGGAGCAATTTGATACTTTACCTATACAGTATAGACACATTGAACATATGCATGAAGGAGTATGATTCATAAAAAATAATTTTTGACAAAATGGCAGCTGTGAGAACTTAGACAATTTTTCCCTAATTAGGCTTTTGTAAATGCATTGATTGTGCCTTCATGGGCCGATCAACTTCTACCACAGTTTTAATGGAACAATTTGATACTTTGCCTATACAATGTAGACACATTGAATATATGCATGAAGGAGTTTGGTTCAGAAAAAATAATTTTTGACAAAATGACAGCTGTGAGAACTTATGACAATTTTTCCGTAATAAGGCTTTTGTATATGCATAGATGGTGCCTTCATGGGCCGATCAACTCCTACAACAGCTTTTGATGGAACAATTTGATACTTTGCCTATACAATGAAGACACATTGAACATATGGTTGAAGGAGTTTGGTTCAAAAAAATATTTTTTTGACAAAATGACAGTTGTCATAACTTAGAGAATTTTTCCCTAGTAAGGCTTTTGTATATGCATAGATGGTGCCTTCATGGGCCGATCAACTTCTACCACAGCTTTTAATGGAGCAATTTGATACTTTGCCTATACAATATAGACACCTTGAACATATGCATGAAGGAGTTTGATTCAGAAAAAATAATTTTTGACAAAATGACAGCTATGAGAACTTAGACAATTTTTCACTTACATCCCAGTCAACAATTTTCAGTCACATCAAGACAATTTCCTTTCTTCCTGGGTTTAATCAGTAATAAGCAGAGCCTAAAACGTTTTTCTCAGGGACACAATAGTGAATCTCGAACCAACAACTTCTTGACCTAAGTCGAACACTACCACTGAGCCACTGCACTCCTCTCTAGTTAGTACACACAGGTTTAGATAAACAAAAACAACCAGCGTCAAGATGTTAATATTTTCTAACCCATCAGTTTTAACTCAGGGCTTCCGTTAGGCGGACGTACGCCGTATATTACGTCCAAAAATCGGCTGCGTACGCCGATATTACACATCAAAGACGTACCGCGGACTTCTGAAAAGTCCTAAGTACGGCCGAAAATGGTTATTGAGACGTCCTGTCTGCAGAAAAAACCCGCCCACATTTACCAGATTACGTGATTTATGTCCCGCCTTCATATTGGAAAATTCATTTCTTTTGTTTATTGACCACGCTAGGACGTCCCACTTGACTGATTTCGAGAGTTTTATTGACAGCCAGTGTCACATGTAGGTTTTCAGTCCGACGCCTAATTATTAAAGCATGTCATCCAACAGGTGTGAAAACAAGGATACATCTTGACAACGGCCTTAGAAACCATTCATTGAGACGGACATCCAATCCCTGAGCAATAAAGCGAAACGGCCAATCAGTATCTGTTTTGTTTGACAGTGCCGACGTGACACTTTGCACGCTTGTGGAATAAAAATTTATTAATTCTTCACGTCCGCGTCGTAATTAATTGTTTTGTTGAGCCTGCGCATACGATAATTTAGTACTTGAACGCTCCTTCTACACATGCACTTTACCAACGGACATACAATATATCAAAAACGAATGGCATGTTGTGTTTTGTTGTTGCAATTTTTTAGCTGTACAAGTACCAGCTTTAAAAAAAATTGTTACACAATCAAGTACAAGCTTTTAAAATGGTAACTGCTACACAACACTCCCAAACATCTATCTATCTATCTATCTATCCATCCATCCATCCATCCATCCATCCATCCATCCATCCATCCATCCATCCATCCATCCATCCATCCATCCATCTATCTCCATCACATGAATATGAATGCAGGTTACATTCAGGCTCAGCATGGTGTGGGTTATAGCTATACTGATGAAAGTCCTATGCTCAGCTGACCATACTGCAGTCAAAGACCAGATGACCATACTGCAGTCCAAGACCAGACAATATGGGCATCAAAAATAGTAAGTATGACCAGGAAATACCACAATCACAAACTGCAGACAAACCTGAGGCATCGTGAGGAAGAGCAACACAACAATCACAAGACACCGGGAAGACAAGCAAAGCAAACAGCTCTCTCTTCCCCATCTAAGCTGATTACCTGACACTTCAAGGACTCTGTAGCATTATAAGCAATTAAAAGTAAAAATTTATTGTAAGGAACAAAGAAGAATTATCTCTGAAATATATATATGTTTATTTTTCAAAGCAAGTTTAACAATCCGCCATACCGCGACCATATCACAGAAAAAAGTGGGACTTCCAAAAAAAATAAATGGGACTTCCAAATTTCAAAGGTAGAGATGCTGGACTTCCTGGATTTGAAAGTTAATGGAAGCCCTGGTTTAAACATATGTTTTGGTTAGAAATAAGAAAATTTAGTTTTCGTTACGCACTCTTAACTAAAGTCTTGGTACACATGCACTTAATCAGAATTTTTACCTCATCCTCAGCAGTGGCCAAGTCTCTTTTCAGTTCTTCAACTCTTGATCTCAACTTTTTCACTTCAATCTCGTACTGTTCTGCTCTCCTTTTGCAATGTTCAAGCTCCGTCACTCTGTCTTGTAATGTCTTCTTTAACTTGGTGTGTGCATGTCGGAGGTCTCCCAGCTCCTGGAAACAAAGTCCAAAAGCCAACTTATCAAGGGCTTAGGCCAAATAAAAAAATAAGTTGTTTCAGGCAACGGGTCTGAAAATTTTAGGTAGGGTAGGCAAACATATTTTTTTTCTGGAAAAATATATATAATTTTATACATTTTGAAAGGCATGTTGCCTTTCAAAATGCATAAAATTAGATTATTTTTTCCAGAAATCCTGAAAAAAATTCTATGTTTCACCAGTAAATTTAGGTAGGGTCGGGTTACCCTAAACACAGGTATTTTTTTATGTGGCCTTATAAAGGCAAGACTATGTGCTATTCAATGCTTTCTATGTCCCCCGACCAAAGAGGAGGAGACATACAGTAAAATCAGTCTTAAGCTGCCACTCAAAAATAGACAAAACAAAGGTCTTAAAGACAAATGGTAGCTTAATGAAGGTCAAAAGTATTGCAGAATGCTCCTATTGGAGCATTCTGCAATACTTTTGTCCTGCATTAAGCGATAATTTTTTCTAGAGTGGCCGTTTTAGACAGGTTTTACCGTATTGTTTTTGGTACAGATCTAGTTGGCAGTGGCAGGACATTTTCTTGTGTGCAAGATATCTCATGAACTAATGAGCGGATTGCAACCAAATAAGCATGGCTATAATATTGGGCTTGATGAAGACTTGATTAGGTTCCGTTGAGTTTGCCCCGTTTTCCAGGACAGTAAAACCAGTCTTAAGTGGCCACTCAAAAATAGACAAAACAAAGATCTTAATGACAAATGGTAGCTTAATGAAGGTCCAAAGTATTGCAGAATGCTCCCTGCAATACTTTTGACCTGCATTAAGCGATAATCGTCTTGCAAACCAATTTTTTAAGAGTAGCCGTTTTAGACAGGTTTTACCGTATTGTTTTTGGTACAGATTTAGTTATCACTGGCAGGACACTTTCTTGGGTGCAAGATATCTAATGAACTATAGTGAGCGGATTGCAACCAAATTGGCATGGCTATAATATTGGGCTTGATGAAGACTTGATTACGTTCCATTGAGTTTTCCCCATTTTCCAGGACATAGGTCAAAGATTTTGTGGTGGTTGAGGGTGGATGGGACATTTGTATTCTCTGAAAACAATACTACAGTAGTTCAAGGACTGTCGAAGGAATCTCCTGCAGTTTTCAAGGACAAAAAGTTTGTAGAAACTGATAAGTATTCTGAAATAAAATTTTAATTACATTGTTTGTGCTATTAGGCAAATAAAAAAATACCTGTGTTTAGGGTAACCCGTCACTGCCTAATTTTACTGGTGAAACCTAGAACTTTTTTTACAGTTTTTCTGGAAAAATTATAATTTTACGCATTTTGAAAGGTGAAAATTATAAATAAAAATATGTATGTGCCTACCCTACCTAAAATTTTCAGACCCGTTACCTGAAACACACTTATTTTTTTAATTGGCCTTAACTGGAGGGCTGATTGTATGTTCCCTTATCTGACCCTGGTACACCAACCTTGTTATTATCTGACATCTGTCTGTAATGAACTCATGACGAGTTGACTACAGTAGAATTTTACCCTTTTCAATCTGATGGACTATCCCAGGGACCACGCTAGAGGGCGACTGGGGCGAAATGGTCGCCTTTTGCCGTCAGCACTTCGCCTCTGACAAGCCGTCGGGCGAGAAAAAAGTCGCCGTGAAATTTATGGATTTTTTTTTATTTTCCTCCCATTTCCAGTACAGTACAGTCCACTACTGTGTACTTCCGTCACAGTTAAAATCATTTCCTTTCAAATACCTGGCAGATAAGCTTTCCTAATCCCAAATTAACATCCTTGGACCTCCTTGCAGTTAATTACACCTCGCAGAGATAACACGTTTTGAATTGACACAGCTGCCTTCTTACTGACAATTAACTCTTTGCCTGCTAGCGGCGAAATTTGCCAGCACTCAGAAAAAGTTTTTGGACCAGGTCAGACCCAAGGTAGCCTAGTGTTTCCCACAGCCTGAAAAAAGGGCAGGGTGCTGGCCAGAAAAAGGGCACATTCGATGCGTGAAACTCACCCAAAAGGGCACTTTTGTTAAAACAGACTTTTCAAATGTGAGTTAGATAAAGGATTTTATGTCTGTTAAAAGGTTAGAATACCTGTTAACTCAGAAACTTCTTAAACAAGGCTATCGGTATCATAAACTTCGCAAAACATTTTCAAAATTTTATAGACGATACTATGATTTGATTTCTAAATTCCAAGTTGGACTTAAATCTCTCTTGCGCCAAGGACTTTCGGAACCTGATTTCTATGGTGACTTGGTGTATAAGTTGAAGAAGATTGTTGGCTCTAATAATTTTTCAGCGCAGTTCATTAAAATAATTTCCCATTATAAAAAGATTGGCTATAACATTAATGTATTGCAACAGACTGCATGCTTGGTAGTCAACCCAATCACGGTTGGCAACTTTGCTTTCCTCTTTAATTGCATGCCGGTGGGTCGGACTTCAGACTCTATGATGGTTCCGACTTAAAGACTTATCTATTGATGAGATGGTAGGGGCCTGATGCTTTGGCTGTTTGTCGGGCCCACCGGGGTTTACCTGTTGGATTTCTTTTGCTCCGGTATTCAGTTTAATTTACTGTTGAGTCCTTATCCTTGCTTTATCTCCTTGTTATATCTTGATTTATATGTTTTAGGAGATGATGCATTGATAAGTTAGGGGTCTTTCATGCAAACCAAATATCTATGTGTCTTGATCCACATCTGAATTAAGGGTGAGGTTGGCGCCGTTAAACCGGTTTAAGCCCTCCAGTAAAATATTTTACTGACCGTTCCAAGGCGGTACTTCTTTTGTGGATCTTTTATGTTTTTGTTCTGTCTTGTGTTTGCTATGTTTTGTGCGCGTCTGTTTATATGTGCTTTTTGGTCACCTGCTGGGAAATGGCTGACCTCTTGGCTCTCGTTTGTGGTGTCTTCTATGAGTTTGTCACTTTCCCATTGGTATCCTGGGTCAGGTGTGGTACTTGATTGTATCGATTCCTGATCTTTGCACCATTACTTACTTTCATTGGGATAACAAAAAAGTTATTTTATACAGTAAAAATTAAAATATGACTATTTTTATATTAAATGAAAATAAGGGCAGGAGGGGGGGACTTTAGGGCAGGAGGGGGGACTTTAGGGCAGGAGGGGGGAGCTTTAGGGCAGCAGGGTGCTCCCCCCCTGCTATTCCTCTTTGTGGGAAACACTATATTCAGGCCATATCTTTGTCCAATTTGTCAGACACCCTGAATGCTATTTTGTTAAAAGTAAATTATATGTGTTGAAAATATCTGCAATCGATTTGGAAACCATGGAAAATTACTCAGCATGTTAAAGGGTATAAACCCAGTCGTTTTTATTGATTATTTTTGTCACATCCACACTTGACCACAGATTCTTTCTGCAACAGAGAAAAACGGACCTGACAATGGAAACACGATTACCTGAAGTTATGGGGTTTGACAATAAAGTATAATTAAATTAGGAATTGTTGTAAATAAAAGATCTTTCAAAACCAAGTCATGTGTGTAAATCAGTCTTAGTTCTTATGGTACTAATGATACATAATCAGTCCTTCAGAATTTAATACAGAAAGGGCCCACTTACTAAGGTAAAGTTTATAAAATTAAAAGTGCATAGCACTGAGAAAAATGGCCCTTTCCAGCACATGCAATCTACAAAGGACTCTTTGCATGCTTGAGTTCCTTGGCAAATACTATCTATCTATCTATCTATCTATCTATCTATCTATCTATCTATCTATCTATCTATCTATCTATCTATCTATCTATCTATCTATCTATCTATCTATCTATCTATCTATCTATCTATCTATCTATCTATCTATCTATCTATCTATCTATCTATCTATCTATCTATCTATCTATCTATCTATCTATCTATCTATCTATCTATCTATCTATCTATCTATCTATCTATCTATCTATCTATCTATCTATCTATCTATCTATCTATCTATCTATCTATCTATCTATCTATCTATCTATCTATCTATCTATCTATCTATCTATCTATCTATCTATCTATCTATCTATCTATCTATCTATCTATCTATCTATCTATCTATCTATCTATCTATCTATCTATCTATCTATCTATCTATCTATCTAGCTAGCTAGCTGTCTGTTGTCGGTCTGTCCGTCAATCTATCCTAGCACAGACAATCCAGCTCTCACTACTCCCTAGGATCAGCAAACTTCTCCCTAAAAATCCTGGAGGGA
Organism: Loripinus fragilis; assembly: GCA_964019695.1. NCBI lineage: Eukaryota > Metazoa > Mollusca > Bivalvia > Lucinida > Lucinidae > Loripinus > Loripinus fragilis. Next base: position 35,153,958 of record OZ026523.1, read on the forward strand.
GAAGTCACTTCTCCCTAAAATTCTGGGCCAGCTTGGTCCCTGCTATCCCATAGATAAATATTGAAATAATAAGCATGGAACTGTCCATTTTGTATCTTTTTTTTAAGACTCCTTAAATAATACCAACATTATTTTTTTGTCTTTAGTTAAGAGTGCTTACCAAAAAATTAATTTTCTTATTTCTCAACCAAACCATATGTTGTGGGTACTCATAAGAACTGTCTCAATGATATAATTCTTTTGAGCACCCAAAACAGATGTTCAAATTAATGGATTTGAAAATATTTACAATTTTAAGCTCTAAAGTTTTGTTTATCTAAACCTATGATTCATATATTCATATGCACTTCAGACTAGATATCTTATGGAAGCAAACAATATGAACCCTGATCAGACTGCTCCCTCGGGAGCAGTCTGATCTGGGTCCATATAATTATTGTTTGCGAGCAATATAGGCTACATAAGGACATAAGCAGACAAGCAGAGCAAATGACAAGTTATGACTGGGTGGCTAACGCTAGTATACCAACCTTATTCTTATCTGACAGCTCAGTCTGTAATGATTTCATATCCGAGTTGACTACAGTAGAGGCGTGATGACTCTTTCTCTCTAGCTGTTCCTCGAGGTCTTGTATCTGTGCCCGCAGCTTTTTGTTCTCACGCTCTAGGGTAAACCTCTCTGTCTCAATCCTCTCCCTCTTACCCCATTCATCTGCGTTTTCCTTTTGGAGACGTTCAAGCTACAAAAATAAGTTTACAAAATTTACAAACCACTAAATGATAATTTAGTTTATACCATATACCAACAATAAAAGACTTAATCTAAGGCCAATCTCTCAGTCTCAATATGTACCTGCTTACCCCACTCATTGGCATTTTCCTTCTGGAGACGTTCAAGCTAAAAATTTACAAAATTTGGTCAAATTCTGTCCGTCTGTTATAAAGATATTGAGCGGACACGAAATTTTGATATCAATCAAGTGCCATAACTCTGGAACAAATTTGTGAAAAATGACTGGTAACAATCCCAACCAAGATCTTGTAAATATCAATGCATATATAAAATTTGGTGAAATTCTATCCATTTGTTCTCAAAATATTTAGCAGAAACGAAATTCTGACATCAATCAAGGGCCATAGCTCAGGTACAAATTTGCAAAAAATGACGGGTAACATTCCCAACCTAGATCTTGTCAATATCAATGTATATATAAAATTTGGTGAAATTCTATCCCTTTGTTCTCAAAATATTGAGCAGAAACGAAATTCTGACATCAATCAAGGGCCATAACTCTGGTACAAATTTGCAAAAAATGACAGGTAACAATCCCAACCTAGATCTTGTGGGCTGCTTCCAGATGTGATGTTAGTACCAAAATCTCATATGCCAGCTCATTTTAATGTTAGTATGTTTAAGTTGACTATAAAAAATATTTAGACATTTTAAATAAGGTGGAATTCTGTCAGAAGGCTGTATTCAAAGAAATGTTTTTGCACAAGTTTTGCATCTATAGGCTTTATTATCTTAGGCATAACTTAGACTAAATGATTTAAGCTTACATGTAGGTAGGTCCATGGTTGAAAGCTCAGAATTTCCCAAATCCTGAACTTTAGAAAATCAGTATTTAAAACTTGCTGTATGCCTCCAAATATAAAAAAATCCAAGTTTAATGATCAAATACCTTTAGATGAACTAAAACTTAATCAGAAAAGCTATTATTACCTGCAGAATTGAGCATTTTGCAGCCTCAAAATCCTGAATTCAGGAATAATCCTGAAAACTTTCGCCCACGTTGGTCTTAATTTTACACAAATTGCTTTTAAATGAGAAAATGACATCTTTCTAAGCGAAACACGAGTAGTGTTGGCGCAATGCTTGATGAGCTTGAATGGCCATCTCTTGAGGCCCATAGGGATCAGTACTCCCTGCTTCTCTTTCACAAGATTCATTGTGGAGCAGTGTCTATTGCAAGAGACAAGTATATGACCCCTGCTCACAGTTGGAAAACTACCAGGTCATCACATAGTGCTCAATATTGTAGATACCAGACATACAGTGATGCCCTGAAGAATTCCTGTTTCCCCCCAACTATTCCACATTGGAATAGTCAGTCTCCTTCTGTGGCAAATGCCTAGACCACAGAGGAGTTTAGGACACTCCTAATTTAGTTAAAAACACATCTAAAAGTGTGTTTTTTTTGTGTGTTTTGTTTTTTTCTTCTTCTCCTAATTCACACTACCTGGCATAATGTTCATAGAAAGAAAGGATCCACGATAGTTTACCTCTGTTCTGAGTTCTGTTAATCGTCTATCCATGGAACTTCTAGATGTAGACTCATCCTCTAGATCAGTGTATAGTCTACTGATCTCTTCTTTATGTTGGTCTTTTAATCTTGCAACCTGAAAATCAAACAATGTATATCAATCTCATGGAAAACTCTGCTATGTTTTTGACCTTATAGAGATAATTAGCCAATGACACTTTTGAGTCAGTTCATGAGATTGTGGAACAGCCAAATCTCATTAATTCATAGGTTTAGATAGACAAAATTTTTGAGCCTAAAATTGTAAATATTCTCTTATCCATCAGTTTTAATATATGCTTTGGGTGCTCAAAAGAACCGTCTCATTTTGAGTACCCACAGCATATGTTTTGGTTTAGAAATAAGAAAATTGATTTTTTGGTTCGCACTCTTAACTATCGTCCTGTTAATTGGAAGTCCTTTGGACCAGAGTTTTTATTGGAATTAACAGTAGTGCAAGTCAAAAGGAGTTAGTCATTAAATATAACCATTATATGGAGTTATACATGTATATATTTCAATACTTCCCTATCAAAACAAATGTTCTCTGTGGGGCATTTCTTTTAAGCAGCAAGAACATAATTGTACTGTGACACGTGATCTCCAACAACGTGGCATTTTGACAAGTTTAGGCTTAGACGAGCATGTGCAGTGTCTTTTTCAGCTTAGAAACTCCAAATGATCTCCAACAACGTGGCATTTTGACAAGTTTAGGCTCAGACGAGCCTGTGCAGTGTCTTTTTCAGCTTAGAGAAACTCCAAATGATCTCCAACAACGTGGCATTTTGACAAGTTTAGGCTCAGACGAGCCTGTGCAGTGTCTTTTTCAGCTTAGAAACTCCAAATGATGTTCAGTCAGTAGCTAAACACTCATAGAATATTCAAGCGACCAGCATGTATGTGCAGGCTGATCTGAGGCTTTGCTGGTCTCACATACCACATTGTTGGAAATCTTGTGTCGCGGCTCAATTATGTTTTGATACAAAAATTATTGAAATAGTCCATAAAAATATGCCCAATTCTCTAAATCATATGTAGCAGGTACAATCAGTGTTCAAATGATTATCAGAAAAGCAAACAATGAAGGCCCTGATCAGACTGCCCCTTCAGGAGCAGTCTGATCAGGGTCTACACTGTTTGCCTTTGGTTTGCGCTTTTTTTTAAAGACAAATAGGTTGTGTGAAATTTTAGAATATTTTTATGGTTAAATTTCTTTCATATCACCCCAAAATTAAAGTGAATGAATTAAAACCAACCTTCTCTTTTTTATATGATCCGGCATTGAAATAAAGTTACAAACATACTTTTAAGCATAGGGCAAGTTAAGCAAAATTTTAGGCGTAAAGTTGCAATTTTTTTTTACTTATCCATCAGTTTAAACATGCATTTCGGGTGCTCAAAAGAACCGTCTCATTGAGACGGTTCTTTTGAGTACCCACAACATATGTTTTAGATGAGGAATACAAATAATAATTTTCAGTTAGGCCCTCTTATCTGGGGGCCTGTTTAAGGTTGGCCTATGCCTTAAACCCTGCCTACCTCCAACAAAGCTTCTTGTTTGGTGTGTTTGTTCTCCTCTAGTTTGGCTCTTAAACTGTTCAGTTCCTGCTGCACTTCAGCTATGGTTTTGGTAAGGACTGCTTTCTCACTGAAACATACAATGTAGAAAATGTTTCCAACAATGCTTTTGATAATGCTTTATAAAAATGCTTATAGTCGGGAGTAACATAGTTAACATAATAAACACACACTCCGATATATGTATATATTTCTGTCCTTGAAGATTGTTTCTATTATTAATGAATTAAAACATTGCAAACCTTGATTTCAAAGATGCAGTGTTGACAGTCTGAGATGTAATTTTGTCAAAGACACAGTGATGTTACATGTAGATGCAGTGATGTTAGATGCAGCATTGTCAGAGATGCAGGGATGTCAAGAGATACAGTGATGTCAGAGATGAAGGGATGTCAAGAGATACAGTGATGTCAGAGATACAGTTTTGTCAAAGATACAGTGATGTCATAGATACAGTGTTGTCAGAGATACAGTGATGTTAGAGATACAGTGATATCATACTCATTTATGGCTTTCCCATAAAAACATAATATTTACCATGCTGAACCTGGATATATTCGTTTTAAACATTATAAACCAAACTCAGCTGGCCTCTTAGAAGCCAGCTGATTAGGATCCAAACTGTTTTACACTGCTTCTAAGTACATGCTAATAATTTGAATCCTACAGGTTAATTGGAAACAATTGGGGAGGGATGGAGTAAATAAAAACTATTCAGTGAGTATGGTAAGTGTTACAAAAAGATGACATAAAACTTACTCTCTTTCAGCGGAAATGGTTTTCTGAGATTCATCTAATTTCAGTTCTATTAAGGTCAGCCTATCTTCAGCCAAACTGCCTTCCATTTCTTCTGCAGTTAACTTATCCCTAGCTGCTTCGGTTTTTGATTGTACTACACACTTATCCTCTTTCATCCCAGATAGTTTATCAGTTTGAATGGAAGACAGATCATCACTAATTTGCATATTTGCTAATTTATTGTCACTCTGATTGTCTGTTTCAATTACACTTGCACTAATTAAGTTACTAGAATCAACACTAGTAGAGGTAGATGGTTCCTTTTTATCACTCCCAGTCTTATCAGGTTCAGATTTAGTATCTTTGGCTCGTTCATTTTGATTTACTAATTCATCTTTTTCACGCTTAAGAGTATTGTTTTCTTTAATGCATGCATCAAGTTTTGCCCTGAGTTGCCTATTCTCTTCTCTAGCCTTGTTACGCTCGTTCCTCACTTTGCACCACTTTTCCCTCCAGTTAGACGTACAGTCAGACCACCAACGCATTGTCTTTTCCATCTGTGCCGCCCGAGCGCGGATTTCCTCTAGCTCCCGCTGTCTCAGCTCTTCACGATCATCCCAGTCATTGTTCATGTTCACATGCTGCTGGGCCATAACAGGTGTCTGGCTCCCATCTCTACTTGGAACAGGGGAAGGGGCCATTGGCACCTGAGGTGCATGATTAGGGGTGGCCCGAACATATGATACATCCCCTTTTGAAGCTCCTCCAGGATTTTGTTTCTGGCTCATTTTCAATTTGGATTCAACATGTTATTATTGAAACATCATTCATGGCATGCTACAGAAGTCAAACTTGCATTAAATGACTGTGTCTATACTTGTACATTCATATGTTATTCTTCAAAAATAGCACTTTTTATAATCAAAACCAAAATATTCACTTCTTGGCTAAGCATAGAGCAGAGAGAAATTTTGTGTCATGTGACCTGAAAAGATAAAAAAAAGTATTACAAAGTGTTCTAAAATTTGGAACACTTTTCTCTTTCTGTTATCAAATAAAACGATGATAATCAGGTCTGGAATTCACAAATTGCTTGTCAGAGTAGCAAACAGGGAAGACCCTTACCCCCCCCCTGGAAAATGTTGGACCCCTTCTTGAACCTTTGATTTGGAATATCAGTGGACTTCTGTAAAGTAAATGAGGACAAACAAAAAAACGCTGACAGAGCTTTTTTATGAGATGTTGAAAATACTGTACACATGGACTTTCAGCCTACGAAAGTTTTCGCGAAACGAATTTTTTCGCAAAAAGTGTTTCCATTCAGACTTAAGGTTAGACCGCCGATAGTTGACCTTTACAAATGGCAGTGACACGGAAAAACAAAACAAAAACAATTTGTAATCTCATATTTTCATTTATTTTTTTTTAATCTGACTTTTTTCATTATCATTTTTATTTACTATCAATGCTGAGTTTTCAACAATAACAAAAAATATAAATGTCAGTATAAAAACGTTAAAAATAAACATCAAAACACCCGAACTCTCATATTATGGGAGTACGCCAGGGAGTGCTAATTTTGACATTTTGATAAAAAAAAAAGCTATGTTGATGCGAAATAAAATGTAAAAGCTATAATAAATCATGAAGTCAGGGTTTATCAACACATTTTTATCAAAACGCTCGAAAATAGTCATCAAACTGCTTGACTATTAACTCATGCACTCAACAATTTTACGAAGCTAATACTTGTTTTTAAGAAAAAATGCGTAATTATTGGCGATTGTCATCGCAGTGATACCATTTCAGTTAATACAAATGTCTCGATAGAAATGTGAATTCATATATTCAAGTTAGATTGATATTGTCGCACACAATTGTCAAAGGAAGATCGATTTTTACCCAATTACTGAAAATTTTGTCAATCTGCAAACCAAAACAAGTGCACGAGATCTTGACGTGAAAAGGCGAGATCGTAGAAGGTCCAATGAATTACCGAAAAAATCGGAAGTATAAACCCGCCAGCCAGCCTACCTACCTATGCCTTGCCTGACCGCCCGCACGCCTGTCTGCACACCAACCTATGGCTGCCGTCATGTTTGGAAGTTTCCTGGGTTGAACCCGTACTAAGCAGAGAATAAAATGTCTTGCACGAGGATACTCCACAGTGCCTCCGTTGAGACGGTAACAAGTCGTTTCGCCCCAAGACCAGTTCGCCCCTAGTCGTTTCGCCCCTGGTCGTTTCGCCCCAAATTTGATGCCTAGACGTTTCGCCCCTACACCCTAGTCGTTTCGCCCCACTTTATTTTTTTTACCCTAGTCGTTTCGCCCCTCTATTTTTAACCCCTTTAAAATGTTATACACTTCATCAAGATATTTTAAGCATTATTAAAATATGATAATAATTTAATTTAAACGATGAACACGCTTCAGTAATAATTTATTTTAACAATGAACACGCTTCAGTAATAATGATAGCAATTAAGCCTTGTGGAACCCAGATCTATCTCTTTTTGTATATCAAAAGCCATCTGATTAGGATCCAAATTATGCAGGCTTGAGGGTGCAGGTGTCCATGACAAAAGTTTGGGAGGAGTGTAGTGCATAAATTTAATAAGCATAAAGTAAGTGTGCGGCCGGATAATCTTTAATCTGTGAGTCATTAATGGGATTAAAATTAGGGTGTCGAAAACACACACCATTCAATCAGCTGCAATTAAAATTTTATTGATCAATTAAACTTCGATATGTCGGTGACGTGCTTTGACTTCGTCGGTGAACGTACGTTTGTGCGGTATGTCCTCCGTATCTACAATGTTTATCATGATCCGCTAATGTTTAAATAAAGTATTTCAGTAATTTTATGTATATCATGACAGGCAGTGTAGACAGTCATGACGTTTGGCAATATGCGATATGTCGTCATCCGTATCAACATTTCGGACTTCAATTTCCACCCAAGTTATAATCTCAAAAAGTGTTAGGTACGGAAAATATACCACGCATTGGCTGAAACATAGGAATCACGCCAGCATCCAATCTTGTGCCACTATCGGCCCGCCGGTGAAACGCCATTCGAATGGCATTTCGCTGGCGGGCCGATAGTGGCACGATTTTACATGCCTACTGGGAAGTGGGCGGGCAATGGGCTAAGTAATGAGTTCATTAAATTGATCAGCGACGTTTGACGCATGTTTTAAACTGCTTATCCGGATGCTTTCGATTGCAATGACGTTGATCTTGGAGAGCAGGAATATACGATCCTAATATAAATAAGTAAAACTTTGCAGTCTTGTCGAAATAAATGACCAACGTAGGTCAAAGGATAGACGGCCTTATTGTTATATATTGCTTCGAGTTGTTGTCTGTGATGTTTGCTTGTTTGCAATTAGTGAATTAAACTGATGAAAAGTGTTATCATTATTTCGTGTATAATTATCGTTATCCGTTTTACCCATTGGAAAGAGACACGGAAACACTTTAACCATGTGTAAGATTCTACAAATGTCTTCTGCATAGTTTGTCATAATATGCAAGATATAATATTGCTTTACGTTGCAGGGACGTTAGATAAAATGAATGTTATTAATTTCAAAAATGTTTGCATTATCTTTATAATGGGGAAAACGGATTATGCGATAAACGGAATGCGCAATAGTTAAAATGGTCTACATGACGAGAACTCAGAACTTTCAGACCTCAAAACAATAAACAATTACCTACCCCTGGGAAATTCTACCTGGCAGAAATTAGTAACTAAACCATAACATGAGCATTTGATACAAGTTTATTGCCGAATAACATAGACTGATCTACTGAGCCCATGTTGATCGCATATAAAACGTATGGATTAAAACGGAGACTTAGGCCACAAATTAGACCTAACTTTATATAACCAAGCTGAATATATCAGAAAACATCTTTGTCATGAGATGTAATATTATTGATATTACTTTAGGTATTATCGCATATACAATAAGTATTAAATTCTCATGAACTGGCCACAATAGCTTAATGAGAAAAAAACGGGCACATAATCATTATCCAGCCAAAAGCGTTAAAGATTTTAACTGTTAATCTACATTACTACTGGCGTAAAGCATTACAAATATATTTGCACTAACTACTCACATAGATTTCAACAAAATAGGTTGATATTTCTGCTTGGGGCGAATAGGTTGATATTTCTTCTTGGGGCGAATCGACCAGGGGCGAAACGACTAAGGGGGCGAAACGACCAGGGGCGAAACGACCTGGGGCGAAACGCCGCTGGGGCGAAACGTCTAGGGGGCGAACTGGATCTGGGGCGAAACGACCCGGATTCGTTGAGACTCGGACCTCTCGATCTTAATGTCGAGCACTCTACCACTGAAATACTGCACTGCACTCCTCAATGTCATTTTATCAACTCGTATGCCCCCTCCATTATTATACTACATTCTAGGTGCAAGCGTTGTGTAAATTTCGCGGCATGGAGGCGTTTTTGATGATAATTACCACACACATCCAAAAGTGCGCACCGTGAACAATTTACATACTCTTTAATCATTTCATGTTGGTAGAGCCAAATGCTAGAGAATGTTAGCCATTTTTGAAAGCAACATTGGTTTACGCCAAAATTCATATTTTTCTAACATTATTGTACGTTTATTCGGTAAATAGCTTTACAAAGCTAATGTTATCTCTGTTTATACTCTCCAACTTAAAATAAAATTTGTCTTATGTCTTATGTTTAACATACACAATAATTCGTAGTATGTGATAAGTATAGTATAACACAGAGTTTTGGTTATAGCACTCACTGCAGTATCAACCATCGACCATTAAGCTCTGTTTATATTCTCCGACTTTAAATAAAATTTGTCTTATGTCTTATGTTTAACATACACAATAAATCGTAGTATGTGATAAGTATATTATAACATGGAGTTTTGGTTATAGCACTCAGTATCAACCCTCGACCATTAAGCCCTTGACCATTAAGCTCTCGAACTTTGGGCTTATAATCATCAGGCTTTGCCGTTCATCCCAAAAAAATATCAAGAATTTCAAGCATCCCAAAAAGATATGTAAAATTTTGGCAACCCCCCAAAATATCCCGATTCTGTACCTTGACCTTAAGAAAAGACCCTAAAATGCATAGAAATGACCACTTAAAATAGACCAATTTTGTGATGTCTCAAAAAAAATATCCACAAAATCTTCAACCCCCCCCCCCCAAAAAAAAAAATATCATTTTTCTGAAAACCCCCAAAAATGTTGAAATTCAAAATTTTGAACCCCCCCAAAATGACCTGAGCCTACGTATGTATGAAAATATCAGAGTACCCCCCCCCCCCTCCCCTGGGGTTATAGCCATTTATTCATTAGCACATGGGCGTATTAAGTGAGTCATCAAACAATATGCATGTACATATTGCAATTGACTTTTCCAGACTGTATGTGTGTCTAGGCTATTGTAAGACGACCCAATTATGTTGTTCAACTCAACTTTATTTTCTCAGAATACATAAAGTATTAAATGAGATAGAACCAAAATGTAAGGCGTAACATGTACAGTTGATTTCAGTATGGATAGAAAGAAGGTACTCATACCAGGGTCATCCAATAAAAAGCGGGATTTTCCTTAAAATGTAATAGCTCGTACCATTTAAACATCACAAAATTTAATGTAACCATTAGGTGGCATTACTTGTTGCACCTGCAACTACATATCCAAAAGTTTGATGGAATGAGACGCCGCTTGTTGCTTAGCAACGAAAACATGTTATTAAAGCTAACCTGGCCGGATGTCTTAAAATGGTTGCCATGATTACTGGCAAGTGAAAATCAGTTCCAAAAAGGATCTATTTTATACACTGTGTACAACATAAAGTAACTATTCTGTAAAACCCATTGAATTCTTTTGAAAAATGTCAAATTGGCAGGTATGTTTAGCATGGAAAAGCGATAAAAATGCAAACTTGTGGCGCCAGAAATGGGGTAGGGGTCATGAATCAGCGCTTAAATTATCGTTGATTGGTATACAAGTATTAAATCACCCTTAGAATATTGAATATATTCTATATTTTAAAACAGTATCTTTAAAAAGCACGTATCAAATGTGCCCCTAGTCGCCTAGCAACAGAAGAATATAAACCAATCAAATAGTCTAATTTTCCACAATTGCTAGGTTGCTAGGCAACCGTGAATAACTTGTTCATGTTAATGATCATATTTTATATGTAACATTGAGAACAATTAAACTAGAACAAAGTAAATGAAAAGCTATATTCAGATACATGATAATAGTTAAATGTCAGACTACGCTTCTTTAGCATGAGCTTTTTGTATAAGGAAACTCTAGCCGGGTTACCTTAAATATCATTTTTTCGCTGCTGAGTAACAAGCGACCTCACATTCCATTTTATAATTGGATATGTTGCTGCATGCTCAACAAGTTATATCACCTAATAATAAAATTTTTGTGATGTTTAAATGGTACGAACTCTTACAATATATGTAAAATCCCGCTATTTATTGGATGAACCTCGTATATATCGCCTCAAATATGGCTGACCGACTGTTTTAATTGGGAAATAAGAAACAAATCACCTTTGTTCATCTAAAAAAGCGAATCTATTAATAGTTTATGCAGTGTACAAAATTATTCTTATTGTGCATTTTAAGGGTTAAAAATACATGTTCCAAGCCAACTCTTATGAAAATTGTACTTGCTGCATAGGCGAGCAGTTAAGAGTCAGACGAACCTGCACATACACCGGGGTTCCACTTTCACCACTCTGCCCATAAAAATTAAGTGTTCCGTTCTGACAAAATATAGACATTTAGTTTCAACGTATAGCTTAACAGGCAGGTTTAACTCTTTGCCCACTCGTGTCGTTTGCTGATAACTGGAACCAGACCAGGCCCTGATCTGGATCCAAATTGTTGTCACTCTGGTGATATTCCAGAAAGATTTTTTTCGAAAGAGTTGATTTTGAAAAAAAGGCAGACGACAAAACAAACAACAAGAAAGCAAAACACAGCAAAAATCTAAAAACAAAAACCTTACAAAATTACCCAGTAGGCAAAAGTGGAGATGTAGGTCACAACATTAATCCGGTTATTTGTTTCTTGACAAAGGTCAAGTGGCCGAAAATTTGAAACAGAGTAAGCATAGTGTTTTAGTGTTATTAAATTCCCTTTGGAATTTTTATTGAGATAATCAGTAAAAAGTTTAAGAATGACAAGTTCCATTCTCTTATGACATATAGTAAATCTCATTGATATGTTATCTTTTAGAACACTGATTCACATGCCACTACGTATATAATAGGGCCTTGTCGAGTGGGGTTTGATTCAAACCAGCTTGTAACGAATAGCTAAATATTGAATATTCGGATGAAATACTCATAGCTATTAACTACACTTCCCTGAAAGCGAATACCACTTATACCACCTTTACCAACTTTAACATGGAATATCACTTGATGTGCAAGGTCTACACTGATGTAGGTGGCATAAAATAGTTATACCATGTTTGTCCACCTGTACGTAAGATAATCCACTCGCTAAAGCTCGTGGATTATCTCCACGTACAGGCGGACAACCCATGGTATAACTATTACATATGCTGCCGATCTGACAGCGTGGATTCACCGACTAGTCTGCGTCTTCCCGTTGTTCGCATACACCAAATGCTGATTTTCTCAGGACGTGGCTTATACATCGTACAATAAAACAGCAATACGAAAGAACGTGCATCTAGCTGTACGGATATCAAGATGCTCAGAGTTATTGTGTTTGCGTTCGTTCTAAATGGAGCCTTTTGTGAACCATTGTCATTTAAAGGGTATTTAGCATATTTGATGAAATCTAAATGATCCAGCACATTTGATTTTGGTACTTTTGAAGCTCACACGAGCCTGTGCATCCGCATAGCCTCTCCAGAGCCGTCACTTCTCACACACTGTGCAGCGCAAAATAATTGAGCCGTGACATGTGATTTCTAACAATGTGGCATTTTTACAAGTGTAGACTGAGACGAGCCTGTGCAGCCTCTTTTTAGGCTTAAAAAACTTCAAATGGTGTTCAGTCAGTAGCTCAACACTCATAGAATATTCAAGCGACTAGCCAAGGCTCTGATCAGACTGCGCGTATGCGCATGCTGGTCTGAGCCTTTGCTGGTCGCACATACCACATTGTTGGAAATCTCATGTCGTGGCTATTATGGAGATAGACTAAATCCTTGCTTCAATTAATAAGTATGAATACGCATGTACCAATTTATCTTGATCTAGTCCAAATTATTTTCTTTTTCAATCGCTTTTGTTTTAGATCAGGCATGGCATGAAACACAACAACGTGTGTTGCGACGAGAAACATTCAGTATATATAGTCGACTTCCCCCGGACTGGATTGGGAATCACGGCCTCTGTATCAAACATGTAGGTTAAAGGCTCGGGATACTTCAGGCGATAGTCTAGCTTGCTGTGCGGTATAAAGATCCAGACGCCATTGGTTTGACAATACCGGCTATGCATCTTTTTCTGTCAATGATGTCTGATACCAAGAGGACCGTGTCGATACTTCGGGAATGAAGTTAAAACCATAGATTTGAATAAACCAAAAATATTGGGCGTAAATTTGTAAACATTTTCTTATCCACCAGTTTGAATATTTTGCTTGGGAGCTCAAAAGAACCGTCTCATTGAAAAGGTTCTTTTGAGTACTCACATCAAATATTTTGGTTGAGAAATAAGAAAATTAAATTCTAATTACGTACTCTTATCTAAAGGCTGCACGCGTCCTGAACCAAATGTTTTTATATTGTAGTCACAAAGTCGTCAGAATAGTTCCACAAACAACAAGAGAAGTCAGATTTCTGCAAACCATTTTAAAGAATAAAACGGTAAAAATAGTGGCGATTTTGTCGGACTTTTATCTATCTGTCCTAAGGGCCTATTAACAGCACAGCGGAAACACAAAGTAAACAGTTTTTTTCTTGTACTTTGGTATCATGGATTCCATTGTGGAACTTTGAAACCATTAGAGGGTCATCGATGAGGCATAAATGACAGAAACTAGCTAGTCAGGCTCAGAAAACTTGCACACTCTATAATTTACACTTTCAGCTCATTTGTGTTCTGTGCTTCAAAGAGATATCCTTTTTAAGAACATATTTGGCTTCACTACAGCTGGTGGGTGAGTGGGACTGTATGGCACAGGTAAAACGTCTCCCTGCCCTTCACTATATAGTTTTGATTTTATTTTCTTAACCTTTATGATCATGGATTCCATTGTGGAACTTTGAAACCATTAGAGGGTCACTGATGAGGCCTAAATGACCGAAACCAGCTGGTCTTGCACACTGTAAACTATCAGCTCTTTGGTGTATTCATTGTTTCCAAAGGGTAACCTTTTATAAAACATATTTGCAGCATGTTGTCAAGGAAAAGAGCAACCTTACAATACTGCAAAAGCAGTCTTCTGTCAAATGCATTTACAGTAAGGCTTGATAGTTTGTGGTAGCACTTAATTCTATCTAAATTGTTATATACCCATGCTAAAAAAATAAAACGGTTCTGTAATGGTTAGATTAATTTGCATAGTAATTCGGGGCTCATTTATAGGCCAACGCTATGTGGATTAAGTCTTCACCCACATGTCTTGCTAATCGACCAGACTGCTGGAAACAACCTTCAAGCAAGAGAATGCCTCCATACCTACAATATGACAAGGAACTGTTTGCAAGCTGGTTATGTCACACCCTCTTGACCGGCCATCCGAATCCCCATCCATTTGCAATTAACCACCATTGGGATATTCGAAACCATCGGGTACATGACTTGTATCCTTTCCAAGCGCCCACATTACCCCAAAAAGAACACCAGCTGGTTGAACAGTGGCAACGTATTCCACAGGGGGTGGGGGCACAAATGTATACCCAGGCTTCTTCTAAGCATGCACAAAAGGCTCATAGAATGCATTGATAAAAATGTCGGCCATACAAATGACTTACAATATATACATTTGTGATCATAACATGTTCATGTCTACACTATACTTCTTTTCAACAAAGCAGCTAAATTGGGGGTGTCCTTCTTTTTATTAGCATGATTATAGTAACCATGCTTGAGCTAAATTGACCTTAGAGCATATAAATGTAGTATAATGACTATAATGCGTTATTTGTGTGTGCGCCCATACTTAAATCGAACCTCAATCAATTATTTAGGGTGCCTAAGTTCTTTTGTTGAATGAGTGCCATTTGATTGACACAAACTGTATGTCTCTTTTACAGGAAATTGATGTGTGGAAACCACCATCTGCAGCCAACGTTCCTGTTGATCTGAGACTATCTCCCTTAAATTACAATGATGTCATACAAGATCTTCGAAATGGTGGATTGCGACCATCTCTTCTGATAGACGATGTGCAAGATATGGCTGACAATCAAGTAGCCAGTCGACAACAGTCGAGGTTCAAACTGGGCGAGTTTGACTACTCTTCATATCATACCTTCGATGAAGTAAGTAGCAGACATGTAAAATGCACCTTATCCCTTTGTATACTAATGAATTATTCAATGATCTAATTTGATACAACAAACATGGGATGCCCCGGCGGATACGGCGGATAAGAGTGCGTACTGGAAAATTATTTTTCTTATTTCTCAACCAAAACGTATGTTGTTGGTACTCAAAAGAACCATGTCAATGAGACGGTTCTTTTGAGCACCTAAATCACATGTTTTAATTTACGAGTAAGGAAATAAACACAAACGATCCTTATCTGGACCTATGGCGGCCCGATGGTTCATTACACACTGATATCAATGGATCACGGGTAAGAATTTTAAAATCAACAATACTTTAGTCCAACAAACAGTGCTGACCATATTGAAATGCTACATTCTGTGCCATTTCATCTGGGTCTTCAGAGTTCGCCAAAGTACCCACTTAGGGGTTTCCAGTTGATAAAGGTTTAACGTAGTTTGAGACGCAATTCATCTGTACACGCATAGAGTTAGTGGAGGGTCCATTTCCCTAGTGCCTTATTTGCTCATGCGAAATTTAAAAAAAAAAACCTGATCAGACTGCTGAGATGTTCACAATTACGTATGGCAGACACATATGTAGTTCTCACCAGTCACCATAACGTATGTTCACAATAAATAGACTGCTGAGATGTTTTCAATTACGTATGGCAGACACATATGTAGTTCTCACCAATCACCACAACGTATGTTCACAAAAACAACTGGACGCCTGGCTTCTCTGCTTAATTAAGTATGTACACACTGTAAAGATACTTGTAAGCTAACGTGAAAACTGGTGATAGCTGAGCTGCCATCCATTTCGGTGTAAACTTATACCTACTTTCCTGCTATGTACACCTTGATGCCAACATTTCTACAGATATAGGTGGAGTTCGCGCGTCAACCATAGAGACTATAGTTGCTCTTCCGACTGTCAGCGTTCCTCCCCAGTTAAACAGTCAACCAATCACAGCCATCGGTACAAAACATACAGGTTTCCGGCAATTCCAAGATTGCATTGGAGGACGGGAACCAATCAACTATGGTCCGACCACAGATTTTGTCTGGTTTCTCTAGTGAAACCAGACATGCGCAGTGCATAAAACCAGAAAGAGTTTTATCGCTCTATGGTCCGACTATAGGGACTGGACTATAGTCTGGTTAGCGCACGAACTCCGCCATAAATGTTTAATATGCCCCCCAATTATTGTTGTAGTAATTCTATCAATACAATTGCATCAATAAATCGGACAGAGCATAGGTTTTAAAGCACCAATACCAGTGAAATTTCAGCTGCCACAAAATCTAGTTTACAACCGTGCACTCCTGAAATACAGTGGCACTGTATGGGGGCAATAGTTCTTTAGAAATAAACTCCTAGTGACTGAATGTATTGAAACAACAGAAATTTTTAGTAGTGAGACTAAGTTTTCTGAAACTTTGTGAAAACCACTTCAGAGTCGAAGGACAGATTATCCATTCTTTGAAATGTGAAACTGAAGTCACAGAACCCTTGCTCAGAACATACAGTATAATTATCATCAAATAATTGAGCCAGTACATGAGATTTCCAACAATGTGGTATGTGCGACCAGCAAAGCCTCAGATCAGCCTGCGCATACGCACAGTCTGAACAGAGCCTTTGCTAGTCGCTTGAGTAATCTGATTGTTAAGCTACTGACTGAACACCATTTGGAATGTCTAAGCTTAAAAGGATGCGGCACAGGCTCATCTGAGTCTACACATGTCAGAATGCCATATTGTTGGAAATCTCATACACTGGCTCAATTATATCCAAAAAATGTTTACTTTGTATTTTAAGATACTCGTCTGGATGGAGAATATAACAAGAGTCCATAGCGACAAGGCAGAGTTATTTATGGTCACAGATTCATACGAGGGGCGACCACTCATGGGAATAAAGGTATGAAAGCATAGGGCCAGTTAAGTAACAAAAAAATGCGTATAATAGTGATTATTTTCTTACCCATCAGTTTAAACATATGTTTTGGGTGTTCAAAAGAACCGTCTCATCGAGGCGGTTCTTTTGAGTACCCACAACAGATGTTTTGGTTGAGAAATAAGAAAAATAATTTTCTGGTACGCACTCTTATCTGGAGGCCTGTGAAAGCTCGCCAGTCAATCTCCACTTTATAGATCCACACGTGCAAACGTATCATTGTAATTACTACTTTGCCAGTTGAAGCGTATGATTGGTTGCTCAGAAGAACCCTTGTCAGCACTGAACCCTTGTTCCTGGCATGCAATACTTAATTGAGGGTGTATGCCTTGTATTGAGATTTGAACCATTATCAAACTGATTGCTGTTTTACAGTCAGTAATGCGTTTATCCGCAATCTCCAATAACAGTTTTGAACACCAAAAAGTCAGTTATGTTTGCTTATTTCAGACATTCTAGACACTTATCATTATATTTGGTAACTCAGACACCGATTATGACAAGGTATGCCAATTAAAAAAGATGACAGCCGCTATTTAGTCTATTGTAATTTCATAAGGATTCTCTCCAGTATGCAATTAACTGTGCTAGGGCAGTCCACATTAGGGCCTACGAAATAGCCTATAAATGCGTATGATCCAAGGTGAGATTTAACACCAAAGCATCATTAGGGTAAAGTCGGACATCAGGTAAATGCGGACACACATTTGCAAACAGTGTAAATCCAGATGAGACGGCTCCTTATGAGCCGTCTCATCAGGATTTTCACTGTTTGCTTAGTTAATTTATTTTTTATTCCAATAGGCCTATTTGAAATATGAAAGAAACAAGGTCGCTGTCCAAATTTAGCTGTCTGTCCGAATATACCCGACTTTACCCTATTTGACAAGCATCAGGTCCATTGATTCTGGTCTCACTGCTTCATTTAATACTGAAAAAAGTCGGTATTGCAGACATTTGTTATACCCCATCTGGTTTGAAGACTGTTTTATTGAGGTCAATATCAATCCTTCGAAAAGAAATATCTTGAATGAAACACCCGATGAAATGCTAACAAAATGTTCCAAACAAAGTTTACATTACATTTATCGACTTTCAGATACGTTTTACTGCATGCGTTTCTTTTTTTGTTAGGTATATATTTCTATAAATTACAATAATTGTTTTAATATAACAAAAATCCCAATGAAATGCATCCCCTTATTACCCCCGAGAGGATATGACATGGTGTAATATATACATGTATACACTACAACAGCATATCTAATGGTATTGAGAACCAAAAACTGACTTCGACTTAAGCACGCATTTCGAGTAAACGGGATTCGAGTTATCCAGAGTCAAGCGAAAAGCAGCTCTTTAAAGCAAGCAGCCTCGTTTTGACGTTTGTAGTATGTCTTTAGAATTTCTATTTTCTATATTTTCAGATTAACTCTGAGCCAGAGGTTGAAAAGCCTGGGTTTTATTTTGAAGGTGGGATACATGCAAGAGAGTGGATTTCACCTGCAACCATGATTTACATGACCGCACAGGTACATTGAATAGAGCAATAATTTGTGTACCGCTGAAATAATTTATTTGGCCAGCTCTCAGTTGAAATTTTTAATACATTCCCTACCTTATGGGTGAAATAGTGTAGTAAGAAACTTCGTTCGCTTCCCAAAGAAAATGTTATTTCATAAATATTTGCTTCATGCCAATTTTTAAAATAGCATTTACTTTCACATCGACCTATATATTGAAAATTTATACAATATTCCTTACCTATAAGACATTTTATACCACCCTTACCAACTTTAGCATGAAATATCTCGTGATGTGCAAGGTATACACTGATGTAGGTGGTATAAAATAGTTATACCATGGGTTGTCCACCTGTACGTAAGATAATCCACTCGCTAAAGCTCGTGGAGTATCTCCACGTACAGACGGACAACCCATGGTATAACTATTATATAGACATAAATAGTTCAATATAATGCATTTCAGATGCTGTATAAATATGGTATAGATCCAGATATAACTGCAATGGTAGACCAGTTTGAGTGGTATATTGTTCCTGTGGCAAATCCTGATGGATACGCGTACACCTGGACAGATGTAGGTTACTTATTACTTGAATTCTGTAACACATGTGCGGATCCAGAGGGGGGGGGGACAGGGGGTCCGGACCCCCACCCCTGGAAAATTACAAAAATATAAGATTCTTTAAAAATACTGGTCGGAATCCCCTGAAAAATCACAAAGCTACCAAGCCTGCTTTCCATGTTGGGCCATCATTGGCCCGCCAGCGAAACGCCATTTAAATGGCGTTTTGCTGGCGGGCCTATGATGGCCCACTTTTAGTGCTATTTGGATCCTATCTTCCTTCATCAAGGAAGAAAAAAAACGTTGTCAGGGTTGGACCCCCCTCGCAAAGCTTTCTGGATCCGCGCATGTTATATGTTTCAATAATGCTGAAAGCGACGCTACTTCTATCTCAAACTTCTAGTAAAACTACATGACTACAAGACTGCGCGACCCGCAGGTGTGCACTATAATCACTGTGTGGGTCCGTCTGTCCGTTAAATGCTCATAACTCTTGAACCACATTGTATTTTGCATACGTATGCATGTCAAAATTCTCTCACCACTGGCATACGTAACAGCCTTTTTATGGACAAGGCTTTGCTGAGCATCAGTTTGGCCAGTTGTGGTCAGATAGTGAAACTGCTCTTAACTCTTAAACCACATTGTATATTTGGATTATATTTTGCATACTTATACATTTTAATATTGTCGAGGCACTGGTATGAAGAACATTATCTGATTTTTACAGGTTAGCATTATTTGGAATGTAAACATTAGCTGACAAGAAGGCAGACACTACTTTAATTGAGTCTGATTAGCCTATTAGCATTATGGTGTAGCTATATAGTGTCCTGAAGCCAGTCTTTTACTTTCGCTTTCGGAAAGGCCGGCGATTGGGATCAGGGTATACATGCTTATTACTCTGTTTTGAGCGGTTTCTATGTTCTTTATTATAAATAAAGAAGTGGAAACTGTACAAAACATACAATCATGTTTATTTTCCTTCAAACAGCTTAATTTCGATTTCATTAACTACAGGGACACGTCAGGTACGCACACCTGTGTAAGCTTGCGTGTATCTGTCTTTGATATAAGATACCATTTAATGCAATATAGCAGAGGTAATGGGTATCTTTAATGGCGATCATGTTTTCGGCGACCCACCGCCTTCTTTGGTAATTGAGCTAAGTTGGCGGCGCTGAAACCATGAGCGTTGTTAAAGCAACCATTATGTTTCGTGCTCCATAGTATTGAGATAATACTCGAAAGTCATGTTGGTTAAATGAAATACTCAAAATCTATCTATCTATCTATCCATCCATCCATCCATCCATCCATCCATCTATCTATCTATCTATCTATCTATCTATCTATCTATCTATCTATCTATCTATCTATCTATCTAATCCAATGCCAAACACACACACACACACACACGCACACACACACACACCCTATTAGTGTTAGACGAATATCCTAATTGGCGAATGACCTAAGAGTGCGCCAAGAATAGCTATTTACACAGACTGTTGTCTTTTTGCTGTTTTCCTTTTTGCTGTTTTTGTAAATACATGTTTTGTTGGTGGATAGCAAAATAAATTGTTCAAAGTAGTAACTTTAAATATTTACGCAAGCTCAGGATAGCTTGCTGATCATTGTAATTATATACTAACCAGGTAGTGAGAGTATTGTAACCATGTGTGAGAGGCATGGATGCAGATCGGCCTGCACAGTAAATATAGACCGGTCTGCACCCATGTCGGTCACCGAATATCGAATGCCAGTTTGTTTTGCTCCTCCTGGCATAAATTATTTAGCTCATATACAGGTGATCTGAAACAAAAAATGCAACCATTTGATAAAATACTTACTTTTAGACACCAAAACCAACATCTAAACGGAAGCATGGCCACCTCTGAGTGACATCCTTTTATATCTGGGTCAAATATCTCAACACTTTGCACGATTGTCACACCGGTTCGCTAGATATTTCTGCAGCATTTGTCTCCCTTTGACCAATGAACAACAAGCTCGGAGGAGTTCAACCTCTTGAGTATTATAGGTCGAAAGCAGAGAGTACCTGTGTAGGCATGTATTGATATACTGATCAGCGTGTGCGTTCTCTGTTTTAATAGACAGACCAAGCATGAATGTTTGTGCCCATCTTTCGGACCTAGGAAAATATCACAATATTGTCAAAATAAAATTTCAATACGTTTCCCATTTTAGAATTATCACACTATAAATATGCTAGCAATTTTATTTTTTATGTGCTGTAACGATCCAATTATCAATTTTGGACTGCACATTATCCCTAAAAACATTATTTTATAATACCAACCTTGTTGTCACGTATGTTTATATGTTATTCCCTGTATGGCATGTACATGACGTAAGAGTATAAACGTTTTGTCTGTCTGTGTTTAGTGGCGACCATGTTTCTGGTGACCTATTGTCTGCTGTGGCAATTGAGCTAAGTTGACTGCACTGGAAACACGAGCGCTATTAAAGCTACCATTTTGTAAATAGTTTGGTAGTATTAATAAACTATCTATCTATCTATCTATCCATCCATCCATCCATCCATCCATCCATCCATCCATCCATCCATCCACCTACCTACCTACCTACCTACCTACCTACCTACCTACCTATCTATCTATCTATCTATCTATCTATCTATCTATCTATCTATCTATCTATCTATCTATCTATCTATCTATATATCTATCTATCTATCTATATCTACTATCTATCTATCTATCTATCTATCTATCTATCTATCTATTTATCTATCTATCTGATATGTATATAATATACCTATATGTATATATTTACGTCTTTTTTGTGTGTTCTCATTGTAAGTAAGGTAGAAACATAATATTATATCTAAATACACAGTATTGTGTTATTTGACATAGGAATTTGTATTTTTGAATCTTTATGGAGATCAACAGTAAATGCTGGTTTAAATGTAATCTTGAAAGATATTGATAAAAGTAAAACATAAGTAAAGCATAACTAAATTCAGGGAAAAGACGAGAGGTCGTGCGTCACGACATTTTGTCAGTTCCTCTGAATTAAATCGGTCTAAATACAGAGCCATATAGTTTCTTCACTGTCCGCCATGCAGATACTTAGTAAACATGTTTATATATGATAATCTGCTCAAGGGCCTGTATGGCTTATTGCAGATAATATTTGTTTTGATTGTAAGGTTAATGGGGGATGGCCTCGACCCCTATTGACCTATTACGAGGTTAATAAAATTCTTCTTCTTCTTCTATCAAAATTCTCTCACCACTGGCATACGTAACAGCCTTTTTATGGACAAGGCTTTGCTGAGCATCAGTTTGGCCAGTTGTGGTCAGATAGTGAAACTGCTCTTAACTCTTAAACCACATTGTATATTTGGATTATATTTTGCATACTTATACATTTTAATATTGTCGAGGCACTGGTATGAAGAACATTATCTGATTTTTACAGGTTAGCATTATTTGGAATGTAAACATTAGCTGAAGCTTTGCAGAACTTTATCAGTATTCATGCCATTGAGGTGGCTCATTTGACATTTAAATATATACATAAAGCTATGTGTGTATTTGTTCCGTGTTAATGCTTTATCTCCAAAGTAAAGAATAAGGCAAATATCAGGAATCGATACAATCAAGTATCACATCCGACCGAGCCACCTTATAGGAAAGTGACAAAATCTAATGTCCCCAAATACTTGCTTTGTCTGGGTCTACAATATTTGTGAAAGTTATCGTTGATATATCTATTATTTTCTTCATTTTAAACACTTTTTGAAAAGGATGGTACACATGGCTTTAAAACAATTTTACATTGAGGGTCCTCTGAAACTTACAGTCAAACATATATGAATGGGAAGATTTCAGGCTTTTCAATCAGGAAATTGCGACAATAACTAGGGTAAAGTCGGATAAATTCGGACACCAGTAGAGCTGTAACGATAAACCATATATGCAGGTATATTGCAATACGAGTCTGTAAAGGTACAATATATTGCTACGAAAAACATATCACAATATATTGAGGTTACTATAAATAGAACAATAAGAAAGTGACGCATTTGTTTTTATTTGATTTTCCTTTCAAAAGGCAGAGTAATGTCTTAAAAACTCATGGAAATAAAGTTTATTTGAAAAGAAATGTAGTTGTGGTACAAAAAAGTGCAAATGTAAGTTAAATTTGCTGATTGCTAGCTGTTCACTGCCTTTATTCATCTGTCCATCCAATGCTTTCACTAATTTTCAAAGCATAATTGATTGTTGATAAGGTGCTTGAATTCATTTTATTTCTTAAAACCTTAGATTTCTGCATAAATGGAGCAAAACTCTAAGTATTTTAAGGCAATTATTGACCAAAATCATGACCAAATGTTATAAACAATATATTGTGGTAAAATCGTAATATGTTCCTCATATATTGAAACATATCGCAATACGCTTTTGGCATATCGTTACAGCTCTAGGTCACACCAGATAAATTCGGACGCGCATTTGCAAACAGTGTAAATCCAGATGAGACGGCTCCTTATGAGCCGTCACATCAGGATTTTCACTGTTTGCTTAGTTAATTGAATTTTTATTCCAATATTTGAAATATGAAACAAACAAGGTCGCTGTCCAAATTTAGCCATCTGTCCTAATATACCCGACTTTACCCTAACATAATATTCCGTTATTGTAGAACAGATTCTGGCGAAAAACTCGTTCTTTAAACAATGGCAGCAGCTGCATTGGTACAGACCCAAATAGAAACTGGAATTTTGCTTGGTGCGGTATGTCATTTGATAAACATTGCTTCTAACTCATAGATTTAATGATGAAAAAAAGGCTCCCATTTGTTTGTTTATAATCTTAGTTTCAGGATTATGCCTTTTTGAAAATTGTTGATTCTAAAAAAATTCTGCGCAATTTATTTAAATAACTTCCCATTATATAAAGATTGGTTATAGCATTAAAGTATTGCAACAGACTTGGTGGACAACCCAATCACGCTATTGTGTGTATATATGTCTTGCATGTCAATTTGAATCAGAGAAATGAAATATGTTTAAACAAAGTCAATCAGGATTGGCAACTTTGCTTTCCCCTTTAATTGCACGCTGGTGGGTTGGAACTCAGACTCTATGACTGTTCCAACTTGAAGACTTATCTATCGTTAAGAGGGTTGGGACCTGATGCTGCATCTGATGTTGGGCACACCGGGGTTTAACTGTTGGATTTCTTTTGCTCTGGTATTCAGTTGTATGTACTGTTGAGTCCTTATCTTTGTTTAATCTCTTTTTATATCTTGTTTTATATTTAATAGGAATTAAGGGCGAGGTTGGTACCGTGAAACTAGTTTAAGCCCTCCAGTAATTTTCTTGCTAACCGTTCCAAGGCGGTACTTCTTTGTGGATATTTTTATTTTGTGTCGGTCTTTGCCATACTGTCTTATCTGTGTCTTGCAACCTTGTGATCACCTGTTGGGAAAGGGCTGGCCTCTGAGTGCTCCTGTATGTGATGTTTTCTTGTGTATTTGTCACTTTCCAATACGGTGTCCTGGGTCAGGTGTGGTACTTGATTGTATCGATTCCTGATCTTTGCCTTCTTTCTTGCTTAGTTCAAAATGTGTTTTTTTCTCGGAAAACTAAACAGTCTTACGAACAAGATAAATAAATTGACCAGATTTGACAGCAAACTGGAGTGCTACAAATAGCACAGATCCAGTAGGGTAAAGTCGTGTATATTCGGACAGACAGCTAAATTCGGACAGCGACCTTGTTTGTTTCATATTTCAATTATTGGAATAAAAAATAAATTAACCAAGCAAACAGTGAAAATCCTGATGAGACGGCTCATTAGGAGCCGTCTCATCTGGATTTACACTGTTTAAGAATGTGTGTCCGAATTTACCTGATGTCCGAATTTACCCGACTTTACCCTACGGTATCTCTGATATTTCATACTGAACTGGTGATGAAAAAATCTCACACTTTTGTTGCTTTGTTCCTAGTAATACCTCTATGGATTTATGTTCCTTTTAAATATTACATTTATAAATATTCTCGAAAAAATATACTATGGCCTAGATATACTGAACAAAAATAGAAACTTTACACTTTTTAAATGGTAATTTAACAATTTAAAGCAAACTAATTGCTTTTAAAAGTATGCGTTTATAAAGGTCAAGTGTCTGACAACTGTGCAAAGAAGTTATCAACTTGATCAGGCGTTCATGAATAACGTTGAAAAAACGTCAAACTGCATTTTTAAGCCTGGAAGATTATCATTACGATATTTGAATATGTAAATACACAATTCGGGAGTCTTTCGAGTCAGAACATAGAAAATCAACAAAAAAAAAATCGTCAGCGATGCGCGTAAGAAGGCTTTTGACAGGTCGCCGCCGTAACCAAGAGTAATACGCACGGCAAAGATGTTTGGTTGCTCTAGCGTTAAATATTATTATTGCTCATGAGACGGTTTGAGCAGACAGGAATATCTATCGATGCACAGGATCGACGCAACGTCAAAAACAACAACGCCAAGACAAGACCGTTAATTTACACTCACACATTGAGTCGGCAACGGTAGATACAACACACCTCAACGTTTCATACCAGACGATGAAAACAAGAATCAGAACAAATGATTTTTGATGTGTGATTTTTTTTTATTTTGACCCCTTACTTATTCTCAACGCTACCAGTCAAACACACGACGTTGCAGCTGTGTTTCAATTACACAAATCTACTGAGAATTGAACATCCATTGATTTGATATGATTTGTTTTTACATATGATTAGTATTGTAGGAGATATATCTGATTAAAGAGGTGTTAAGTTTCTTTTTTTGTTCAGTTTATATAGTTTAATAACTAGGAATAAGCAGCAGATGACTTGCTTAACTTTTATAATGTTTGTGGCCGTTCCTTGGCTGTAACCAGTACTGTATGGTTTTGTGTTTTTTTGTCCAGCAGATCTGGAGAGGTCAGGCAGTAGTTCTGATTTTAAAGCGTCAGACGGGGCCATGGCTTAAAGTCTCATCTGACAGACTACAATTTCTAATAAAATGTCAAAAGAAAGAGGTATGACAATTCAGTTTGACAATTCAGTTTATAGGGAAGAGATGTCAAAACCTCTACTTCAGGTGTTGATGTTTGGTACATCGACTTGTCTAACTTATATATCACTTTAAACTCTTTATACCTTTGTAAATGTAACATCCCTTTGAAGAATTAGGCAGTTTAATTTTGGTTAGGGAAGTGCATCAGACTTTTATACAAACATAAGTTTATGGCTACAGACTTTTAGAACCTGATTACTAGGTTATTTATGTAGCAAAACCCAAGACATAGAATAATGTATCAACCGTTTTCTCACCCTAAAAACTTGTTATGCTAAATGGGAACGTGCCAGCAACCGAGTGACAAAACACATTTATCAAATGGCATTGCTGTTTTAATGTCAAGATTGACTTGACTACATGTTTAATAACTTCTCAGGGTTACATCATAGAGACAACTGTTACGTTTTCATCTGAAATACAAATGTTTAAATTTCAGAACTAGGGGCCACCTCTAACCCCTGCTCAGACAATTATTGTGGATCTGCACCTTTCTCTGAAGTTGAAATCCGAGGTATTAGCGACTTCATTAAAGGAAAAACAAACATGAAAGCATTCATAGACTTTCACAGCTACTCCCAGTTGTGGATGTCCCCATGGGCATTTACAGACGCTGAATTGCCTCCAGACGTCATACTACAAGTAGGTTGGGTTTCTATCTGTTTAATCAATCAACCCTTAAAGCCCCAAACACGAATGCAGCAGACGACAATTTTGAGTCATTTTCCCAATTTTTGAAAGAAATAAGGAATGGTATTTCCCAAGAATCGTCTGCCAACAGACGATGCTCGTGAAATATCATGCCTTATTTGTTATTTTCGAAAAAGGGGTAAAATTTGAAATAATTGTTGTCTGCTGCAAATTATAGGTGAGGCTTTATGGGTTAAGCTAAATTCCCAATTTTATCAATTGGACCAGTCCATTTCCGTTTTAGACTTGTTGGGTAGTATTTTTCTATTCTATTAAAATTCGCATAGAACATTATGTGAGTAAACAGTGGTGACCCTTATCAGACGCCGCATTTTGCAATGTCTGATCTGGGACAACACTGTTTGCCTATGCTACACAAAAAGGACGCTAGGGTTACATGGGTCAAGTACATTGACTGCTTATTAGTGATAATACATAAAATGGGTGTCCATGAAGGCTTTAGAAGTCGGAATTTCAAACAGATCCAGAGGGGGGGGGGGCAGACGGTCCGGACACCCCTAAAAATCACAAAGCTACCCAGACAGCATTCAATTTGGGCCGTTATCAGATATGTTTGAAGTTAAATTTTACATGACATGTTAAAAAACAGACTCAAATTGATGTAACTTAAATATTCATGCTATGCATAGATTTAACCTAAGCATTCACTCAAAAGTACTGATTTTATATGTACATACTCCCAGCTTATGGGTATCAAATACTAAATAATTATACTAAAGTTCTCTTATCATTACAGAATGAAGGGTCAGTTGTAGCAGTAGAAGCTTTACAAAAAGTTCATGGAACCAAATTTGAAAATGGACCAATTGGAACCATCCTGTGTAAGTTTTGATATATATTATATGAGCCAGGTAATGAATGTTTGGAACTTGCCATAAACATGCATTGTTATATACAAGTAAGCCAACAACATAGGATTCGATTGGCCTGTACATCCTCAATCTCGCCAGATTTTATTGCTCACATACATAAAGAAAAAAGATAAAAGTTCAGGCCAAAGTTATTGTTTCTAGCTCCACCAGAAAGCTGTGCACGCATGTTGTCATAATGACTTCCCATATATGTGATATGTACCAAAACCTCACAAACTATCTCAAATTATTTGCTTGAAGCGAGAAGTATTTTATGGGAGGATGGTATTTTAATGCATTTGCTGGTATGCTGTTACCAACCCTAGTTACTTAATTAATTTGCAACTGGAAACTATAGGACTAGCACCTCTGCAAAATGCAAATAAACTGTCCAAACTATCTTTATTATTGTCATTGTTATCTTTAATTTATTATCAAAAACTTATTAGATGTGGGAAAACAAACGAAATGGAAGCCGTATATGCTCCTGGGACTAGCTAGAACAATGGAACTAGGCGGTTATTAATAGACTTTTCGCTTACTGTAAAGGCGGCAACTTTAATATTAATACTTGGGCACTGTTCCGCTAAACACGTGAAATCAGGTTCTATTTATAATTTGGTGAAGAATTTTTAAATAAGTTGTTTGGGCCGCACAAACGTGCGTGCATTTCATGAAAATCCTAATAATATACACACTGAACAGTCTGATCTGGGTCCACAACGTTTGCCTCTATGCTTATGTTAAATAGATTTTTTCAGATGCAGTTATTTTGCTGGCGTTTTAAGGACTAAATAATGTGTTTTGAGTCTATACTTATGGCTCAAGATGATACAGCTACTTTTGAATAAAACCACGCATCATTTTCAGCTCCTACCTTTGCCTAAGGTTGACCAGTCCTAATTACGCAATCATGAGGTGCCGCCTTTACAGTAACCAAAAAGTCATATAATACAGTCATCAGTGTCTGTTGTTAATAAACTGTTATATTTTTCAGATGTTGCTTCAGGAAGCAGCATAGACTGGGCATATGGTGCGGCGGAAATAATCTTCTCATATGCTGTTGAACTCCGTGACAAAGGCCAGTTTGGTTTCCTGTTACCCTCGGATCAGATTTTGCCATCTGGTGAAGAAACTCTACAAGCCCTTAGAGCTCTGGCTAATTATGTGTACAGTCAATAAAATATTATAAAATTGCTGTGCCTTGAAGTTACATTGGTCGAGGGCTGTCCCATTCTATGAGTTATGTATGCTACAAATGTTAATTATCTGGATGATCTGGGAGCTCACAGTTTGAAAACTACCAGGTCATTCCATTACATAGTGCCCAATATTGTATCGATATAAGACATGATGCCCGATTCTTTTTCCCCTGAACTATTCCACAGTGGAAAAATCTTTCTCCTTGGGTGGTAAATGTCCAGACCATAGAGGGGTCTAGGACACACCTCATTAAGTCAAAAACTCAGCCAAAAGATTTCCCCCCAAAATTTCATATTTAGCACTCCCTGTTTCTAGGGTGAAAGTTTGCTGTCGGTAATATGTCGGGGCCTGATGCTTTGGCTGTTTGTCGGGCCCACCGGGGTTTACCTGTTGGATTTCTTTTGCTCCGGTATTCAGTTTAATTTACTGCTGAGTCCTTATCCTTGCTTTATCTCCTTGTTATATCTTGATTATGCATTGATAAGTTAGGGGTCTTTCATGCAAACCAAATATCTATGTGTCTTGATCCACATCTGAATTAAGGGTGAGGTTGGCACCGTTAAACCGGTTTAAGCCCTCCAGTAAAATATTTTACTGACCGTTCCAAGGCGGTACTTCTTTTGTGGATCTTTTATGTTTTTGTTCTGTCTTGTGTTTGCTATGTTTTGTGCGCGTCTGTTTATATGTGCTTCGTGGTTACATGCTGGGAAAGGGCTGACCTCTTGGCTCTCGTTTGTGGTGTCTTCTGTGAGTTTGTCACTTTCCCATTGGTATCCTGGGTCAGGTGTGGTACTTGATTGTATCGATTCCTGATCTTTGCAACCTTACTTACTTTGAGCCCCAAGTGGCTTAGGCTGTGGTTCTGTTGTTGTTGATTTGTTGTTTTAAGTACCTCACATTGTTTGTGGGGTTCTGTGATGGTCTATATTTTATTATGAATTACTTTGTGTCCTTTCTATTTTTGCAATCATCTTGGGGAGGTAGAGATAGCTGGTTGCTTTCATTGTCTTCCCATGGGTTGGTCTGCAATGTGTGATTGTGGTATTTCCTGATCATACTCACTTACTTTTTGATGGAGGACAGTATCTTGAAAAGATGCAACATTGCACAAACTAAACAACAAACAGTGCAGAACTTGTATGATCAATCAGCTTCTGAAAACTGTTAAGTAATCTTAATTGAAATTCAGGAAGGAAACTATTTATTGTAACAAAATCTGCATTTATTGTAACAATATCTGTGCAATATAGGTATTATATCAAAATAAACTCAATTTTCTAATTTGAAATTTAACAAAACACAAACAAAATGAGTTCATTTGATGTGAATAAATCAAGCTGACCAACGCATTGTGCAAGTAATAAAATAAGCACTTGCTATTGCACGCCAGCAGTTAAAATTTCTTAAATTTGGCCTCTGGATGGTGCTCCCAAATCCAGAAAATTAAAACCTTACACATATCTAACTCCGTGACTCAGACAGAAAACAACAATTCATATAGCTAAGAGAAAGTCATTTATCATCAGCCTCCATGATCTTTTGAACAATCAACCGGTTACCCAATTAGCACTAGCTAAGTGATGTAAGTTTCTGCAGTAAAACAGCTCTGCATTTTCCAGGTAAATAGTTATTATAAATAAATTTTATGCCACAAAATCGTTATTTTGAACATTATAAAACGATTTAAAATACATTTTGAATTAATTTTTATGGTAAACTTCATTAGTAGCTTCCATTTTGAGTTTTGGCAAACAAATAAAAATAAGTTTAACGAGAAAAATAAGAAACACACTAGACAACACTTGGAATTTCCAGTATCGAGTTACAAATTAATCACCATTTTCCTAGGCTGACAATAAAAACTCGAGAAACTAATAACAAAAGAAGTCTTTTTCATTGGGTATTCAAGCATAAGTAGACACAAACACTTTACCCTTTAAAACTGTAGAAAATAGTGGTAGAATGCGTGTAGCCAGGCTGAGGCCAGGAAGCCCGGGCTTCAATACCATATTAGCCTTGACCCGAGAAACTCTGACTATGTTGCGTGCGAACAACGAAGGCGCAGACCAGCCTGCGCATTGGGGCAGTCTGACCAGCACCTTTATTATTCACAATTAGAACAGTAAAATAACTAGGTCATATATCTCTAAATTTTCCAATTTTCTTTGATGGGCTTCAACATGATACAGCCTCTGGTAAAGTGCGGCTTGAATGCTATTACAGTGGTTCTTAGGAGAAAATAATTTAAAGAGAATGATGTTAATGGTGAAATTTTCAAAGATACATAATTATTTAGCTGCAATGGAACAACGATAGTTTATTATACATGTATGTCATTATTGTGTGAGACGATGTCAGTAAAATCAAATGGATAAGGGATTAAGCAGCAATAGTAAGCTTCAAAATAATTTTGTTTATCATGACCACATGACATGCTTAGAAATGATACTGGTATCTGTATTGGTTTTCTGGGCAGAAAAGACTTGGCAGAGGAGGGAAAGTGTCTGTCGGTAGACAATTCCTCTATACTATCAAACTTTATGTAATCCTTTAGTCAATCATAACTTAAACATAACATCATTTTTGTGACATCTGTATTGATTTTTGGTGAAAATAAAGCTTAACGGTTGATGCGAATTGTCTATCCGTATTCGCTTCAAAGGGTCAGCTGTCCTATTACATTATTCCTTGACTGTTTTTTTCATAAGTTGTAAAGTGGTTAACCACTATAAAGTGTATAAATGCTATAATTTCTATCTGACAACTGTCCAACTGAAAAGGGGGATAGGGGAATGAATAAGCTCTACAAAATAATAAGGCTGTATTAAAATTCGTGACTCCTTTTGATTTTTTAACAATTTTTTAGCTACCAAATATGCTGCCCAGGGAGACTACAAGTTTTGCAGGGCTCAAACTCCTGGTGCTACATACCAAGGTCAAAGGACATTGTATAAATATATAAAACAAATGTCATATGCTGCATATCCTTGTTGACGTTAAAAGTGTTATTGCATGAAAAACAATGCTTGAATGATTGTTATACTTGAAAGACTGAATTACTCTTGTCCTCTTTGAATATATTCTTATTTGTCATAACTTGGCAAAGTCCTCTGTGGCAATTTCCATGTCAGCGCTAGTGTCTTTGTGCTGCTTAATATCACGTTGAGGTGTAAACTGAAAGCATAAAAATAATAAAAAAATACATCTTAAATTTTAGTTCAAAACTTATATACAGTCAAATCTCATAAATTCGAAGTCCTTTGGACTAGAGGTTTTATTTTTATTATTTCGAATAAGCAGTAGTTCCAATTGGTAGACATAAAAATATACAACCCCACAAAATAATGATTGTTTTCTTCATGTTTCCATCAAACATACGTTTAAGGCACGTAAAAGAAACGTCTTGTACACGTTTCTTGCGCGCATCAAAACGTATGTTATTACAGACAGTTATTAAATTAGGGTCGTACTTGATTCACCTGTTCAGAGTACGCATTTACTCTGGACAGGCAGAATTCCAATCAAGTATCAGAGAACAGCTGCACCAAGGTGGTGTACATGTAGTTGGAGTAGAGAGGTCACATGATCAAACAAAATGGCAGAAAGCCTGAATTGAAGAGAAACTTCCACAAATATTAGCTTTAAAACAACAAACTCAAAAAAGTAGTGCCAGTAAGACCATATCCTGGTTTGAGTCACTTTCAGATTCAGAACTGCTTCTTTCGTCGTTCATGAAACAGAAAATCGTTAACTCCGCCGTTTTTGTTTATTGCTCTACACATGTTCCAGTGTACTTGATTCATAGAGTAACTACAGAGTACGCCGAAATGTTCTGTCTCACTTGATTCACATCATCTTCTGGGAGTACTCTGAACACGCAGAACAGAATATAGATCACGAATAGGTCCGTTTCTCTGAATCAATTGTGTCCCAAATTTATTTCGAATTAATGAGTATTTCGAAAAATCGAAGTTGGAATTTACGAGGTTTTACTGCACATTAAGGGAAAATCTTAAACATCGTGTACAGGAGAGTTAAATTGGCATAAACATTTGTAAATGAACTTGGAAATTGAGCAATACCATACTTTGACAATTCATACACAATGCACATTTTGGGTAAGCAAGTCAAACATGCTGAAGTTTTCATTTTTTAAATGCAATTAAATATAACATCTCGAGGTGGGAAACTAAATATTTTGTGTTATTATACTGCACAGGGTTTTCGTTTCACTCCATAAGTAAATAGCATTTTCTCTGTTTTGGCAGCCGTATCCATTAATCCAAATTCCCAATTCCAGCCCTATTATCCCAGATCTATTGGTACAATATTAATGGAAAAATGTACACTGAACAAAAGCTCTCTAGCATAATTTCCAGAGACTGTTCGTGTAGATCATTTTCTAGATGTTTGTCACTTGAATCTTTGAGACAAAGTGTTTGCCTAAATGAGGACTTTTATGAGAACAAAATGGGATTATTAGATTGGGTCAGAAATGGACTGGAAATTGATGCATACATCAGCGGATACAATTACTGGATACAATTACCAGAACAAAGGGAAACAAAACGGTCCACAGGACCCTAAAGCCACTCACATGATTTTTATTGAAAATCAAAGATGGGTATCTGTAATATTTATTTGTCACAAGTCAATGCCTTAAGTCACAAGGCATGAAATATGACATCATTATTGAAAGTACAGGGTGACTTTTTTCTAAGAACATCCACCCTATTCTCCTGAGATAGCACACTGTGACTTTTTTCTCTTCCCTCATCTCATGAAAAATCTTGCTGGTAGAAAATATACATCCCAACAAAAGTTAGGATTGGATTCAAAGATTGAAACTTTGTATATCTGTGAAAGGAGAGTATTTTGAAGGTTTGAAATAAACAAAAATGCATTCCCACCTTTAGTTGTCATTTAACATCTTTGGATGCATTACTTTTGATCCCGCTCTGATACATCATAAGAATGGAACTTCCACCAAAAATGGGAAATTAACCATTTCAAAATCTATATAATCTTCTTTATCGTAAACTTTAGATGAAACTATGTCATTAGTTTTGGACATGTCCAAGTCGAAAAAGGTGGCCTCAGTATCAAAAGAATTAGCTTTATTTAACTGAAGTTTTGTTGGATATATCTGAATTACCACTTGTTCAAAATAAGGATTTATTGTTTATTGTAACTCCCATTGTGGGAGTCTGTAATTGTTCTATGTTTTGTTGTTCGTTACATTATGTCCATTCTAGTATTGCAATCATCTTGATGGGGAAGAGAGAGCCGGTTTGTTTTGCTTAAAGAAATATGCCCTACGTATTTTGTCGTTCCATGTGAATTTTGGAATCCTTAGTTTTGACAGGTGGAATGGAATGTTCCCAAACCGACCAGTGCACGTTCATATCTTTTTAACATAAAAATATAAAAGAAAGGGGGAAAATTCGAGAAAGAATCTGGAAAATGATTTTTAACGTCCCGCACAAAACTCTCGCATCTCTCCCTTATATTCTTATGACGTTTTCTTTGACCCCAAAATCAGCGCAGCCACAGTAACCTTGTTGATCAAAGAAAAACATGTCGGGAAACAAAACACGCGCAGGGCGACCACGAGGAACGAAGATTTTGACAGACTCTGCTAAAATCAGGGAGAAAGTGGTTATGAATTCGAAGTGTAATAAAGGGAGTATTAGTATCGGCCGAGAAATAGAATGATTGAATACCTTCAAAACAAATAACTGTCTGAAGTCCGACATGAAAAGTTTTGCTTGACGTGTATGACCGATATAAACAGCTGATCAATTAGCGTTTTCCTGGTTATTTCTGGACCACTGCAAATATTATAATCCATCTCTCATTTCCTTATAACTAGCACAAAACACCTTGCGAAAACTAATATATGAACGCAGCAACAATTGATAAGTGCTGTAAATATGCAACCTGTAACAATGGTCAGTTACTATTTCCAGCCGCGCGGATGTGCATCTATCCATCACAGCTAGGAATACTAGAGGCTTGATAAGGGGACTTAGTGGACTTGCGCAGTATGTGTGATATTTAATTCTAACTTATTTCAAGAAATTCTCGGTGTCTGTATTCCAAAAATTACTAAAACACCAAATTTTATTATTAATAAATGCTTTTTGGCTGAAGAAGTTAAGCGTTCAACTGTTCATACGGGCTTCATAAAGGGCTAAGTTCACGAAGGGGTAAAATCGGCTCTGTAAAATCCTATTTTAGAAATGTATGAATATAATATAAATGACATTATTTCTGAAGAAGATGATCTTCTCTCTCTTCAAATACATACCAAACAATTTCTTGGATGCTTCCCTTATACCGTAAAAATCCAAAATATGACCCCCAGTTTCTCCAAAATGGCTGATATTGTGGGGATTTAGTGTACATATATCCATAACAAAACATGAGCCCCTAATTTCGACACCACAATGTTTGGCTTAGCTGTGCAAATTAACATTGAGAACCCATGATTAAGATTTCAAGGTTTCGAAATTATGGCATCATAATGTAATATAAAGTAACCTAAACGATCACGTTTGGATATTTTGTCATTGCTTGGTATTTTCAGGCCATTTTTTCATGTTCTAAGGCTTAAAATATACAAATATGACTACATTATTTCATGAAAGCAGGACTGGACTATTTTAAAAGATTAAAATACGCCTACTTTCACACATTTTAAAGTGCAAACAAAACCGATGCCGAAATTATGTTACGTCCGAAATTTACATTGAGTAAGAGACGCTCGTTGTGCTGCCGTAAGTTTTGTCTGCTTTCGCAGGTTTTTACGACCGTTTTTGGTTAACAGGATGTGAATTTATCCATAAATCACAATTAGAAAAATACGCGGGTCATGTTTTTTACAATTTATGAGTGTCAGCTTGTTTATTTTTGTATATTTTTAAAAGCCGATAGTTGCTTTGTTCGTATTAAAAAGTATATAGTATTTAGGTAGCAAACCACCATCAAACGGAGACCCCAGAGCGTGCCGGAGGGCGCACTAAGATAAGTTCTGATTGCGACCAGTTTCAAGTATAAAAGTCAATTCTCTTCAATCTAAATCAAGATTAGAGATGTTTTTGTGGATTCTAGAGAAATAAAACACTAAAATTGATCTTACATAAGAGAGCCATTAGCATAGAAATCTTCTCGGACCCCACTTTTTCGACGGCAATTTTTACGACAAAATGTACCAAATCGGATGCCCCTGCTGGACAGTGTGCTCGAGCAAGCCACTCAAATCTTGCTAAATCATGCAGAAATCTCCATGATCATGTGCAAGATTTACAACTCAATACCTGCCTCCCACCTCGTTTCTTTGATAATCAGCTTGGAGTTTGTGTATATGAAAATGAAAGTAGAATTCTGATGCATTTCCAGGCCGAGCCACACATTCGTATTTTGGCCGGATAGCCACATTTAGTATTTTCAGTTGCCAAAAAATGCTTTTTATTGATGCTCAAACATTCACAGGCACACAGAAACAGCACTTGACAGTATAAAATACAACAAAGTGTATTTAGAGCCAAGAATTGAAGGGTACCCCCTTATATTATCAAATTTGCCCAGGCCCAGCTGATCCGATCAGTGGTTTGCTACCTTTAAGAAATCTTTTTTGCTCCCAATTTGAGAATTTTTGAAAAAAATCACAAATTTGGAGCTTATGCAGACATACAGTGTAGAGGAAAGTTGGCTGAAATACTCTCTGACCTTTTGACAGCTGTTGTAGAATATCACCCTGTTCCGAAAAGAGCAACAGGCACAAATTCTTTACCCCGACACCAACTGTGCGATTTCCCCTCCTGTGAAAAGTACTTGCGCACAAGAATCAAAATCATGCTATATCCTTAGCCGACAGCTGATGAGGTGTGCAAAGCCTGCTTTATTTACATCTGAAATGGAAACTTGAAAATCACTGTTTGTGCTTAAAGGTAGCAAACCACCATCAAACGGAGACCCCAGAGCGTGCCGGAGGGCGCACTAAGATAAGTTCTGATTGCGACCAGTTTCAAGTATAAAAGTCAATTCTCTTCAATCTAAATCAAGATTAGAGATGTTTTTGTGGATTCTAGAGAAATAAAACACTAAAATTGATCTTACATAAGAGAGCCATTAGCATAGAAATCTTCTCGGACCCCACTTTTTCGACGGCAATTTTTACGACAAAATGTACCAAATCGGATGCCCCTGCTGGACAGTGTGCTCGAGCAAGCCACTCAAATCTTGCTAAATCATGCAGAAATCTCCATGATCATGTGCAAGATTTACAACTCAATACCTGCCTCCCACCTCGTTTCTTTGATAATCAGCTTGGAGTTTGTGTATATGAAAATGAAAGTAGAATTCTGATGCATTTCCAGGCCGAGCCACACATTCGTATTTTGGCCGGATAGCCACATTTAGTATTTTCAGTTGCCAAAAAATGCTTTTTATTGATGCTCAAACATTCACAGGCACACAGAAACAGCACTTGACAGTATAAAATACAACAAAGTGTATTTAGAGCCAAGAATTGAAGGGTACCCCCTTATATTATCAAATTTGCCCAGGCCCAGCTGATCCGATCAGTGGTTTGCTACCTTTAAGAAATCTTTTTTGCTCCCAATTTGAGAATTTTTGAAAAAAATCACAAATTTGGAGCTTATGCAGACATACAGTGTAGAGGAAAGTTGGCTGAAATACTCTCTGACCTTTTGACAGCTGTTGTAGAATATCACCCTGTTCCGAAAAGAGCAACAGGCACAAATTCTTTACCCCGACACCAACTGTGCGATTTCCCCTCCTGTGAAAAGTACTTGCGCACAAGAATCAAAATCATGCTATATCCTTAGCCGACAGCTGATGAGGTGTGCAAAGCCTGCTTTATTTACATCTGAAATGGAAACTTGAAAATCACTGTTTGTGCTTAAAGGTAGCAAACCACCATCAAACGGAGACCCCAGAGCGTGCCGGAGGGCGCACTAAGATAAGTTCTGATTGCGACCAGTTTCAAGTATAAAAGTCAATTCTCTTCAATCTAAATCAAGATTAGAGATGTTTTTGTGGATTCTAGAGAAATAAAACACTAAAATTGATCTTACATAAGAGAGCCATTAGCATAGAAATCTTCTCGGACCCCACTTTTTCGACGGCAATTTTTACGACAAAATGTACCAAATCGGATGCCCCTGCTGGACAGTGTGCTCGAGCAAGCCACTCAAATCTTGCTAAATCATGCAGAAATCTCCATGATCATGTGCAAGATTTACAACTCAATACCTGCCTCCCACCTCGTTTCTTTGATAATCAGCTTGGAGTTTGTGTATATGAAAATGAAAGTAGAATTCTGATGCATTTCCAGGCCGAGCCACACATTCGTATTTTGGCCGGATAGCCACATTTAGTATTTTCAGTTGCCAAAAAATGCTTTTTATTGATGCTCAAACATTCCCAGGCACACAGAAACAGCACTTGACAGTATAAAATACAACAAAGTGTATTTAGAGCCAAGAATTGAAGGGTACCCCCTTATATTATCAAATTTGCCCAGGCCCAGCTGATCCGATCAGTGGTTTGCTACCTTTAAGAAATCTTTTTTGCTCCCAATTTGAGAATTTTTGAAAAAAATCACAAATTTGGAGCTTATGCAGACATACAGTGTAGAGGAAAGTTGGCTGAAATACTCTCTGACCTTTTGACAGCTGTTGTAGAATATCACCCTGTTCCGAAAAGAGCAACAGGCACAAATTCTTTACCCCGACACCAACTGTGCGATTTCCCCTCCTGTGAAAAGTACTTGCGCACAAGAATCAAAATCATGCTATATCCTTAGCCGACAGCTGATGAGGTGTGCAAAGCCTGCTTTATTTACATCTGAAATGGAAACTTGAAAATCACTGTTTGTGCTTAAAGGTAGCAAACCACCATCAAACGGAGACCCCAGAGCGTGCCGGAGGGCGCACTAAGATAAGTTCTGATTGCGACCAGTTTCAAGTATAAAAGTCAATTCTCTTCAATCTAAATCAAGATTAGAGATGTTTTTGTGGATTCTAGAGAAATAAAACACTAAAATTGATCTTACATAAGAGAGCCATTAGCATAGAAATCTTCTCGGACCCCACTTTTTCGACGGCAATTTTTACGACAAAATGTACCAAATCGGATGCCCCTGCTGGACAGTGTGCTCGAGCAAGCCACTCAAATCTTGCTAAATCATGCAGAAATCTCCATGATCATGTGCAAGATTTACAACTCAATACCTGCCTCCCACCTCGTTTCTTTGATAATCAGCTTGGAGTTTGTGTATATGAAAATGAAAGTAGAATTCTGATGCATTTCCAGGCTGAGCCACACATTCGTATTTTGGCCGGATAGCCACATTTAGTATTTTCAGTTGCCAAAAAATGCTTTTTATTGATGCTCAAACATTCCCAGGCACACAGAAACAGCACTTGACAGTATAAAATACAACAAGGTGTATTTAGAGCCAAGAATTGAAGGGTACCCCCTTATATTATCAAATTTGCCCAGGCCCAGCTGATCCGATCAGTGGTTTGCTACCTTTAAGAAATCTTTTTTGCTCCCAATTTGAGAATTTTTGAAAAAAATCACAAATTTGGAGCTTATGCAGACATACAGTGTAGAGGAAAGTTGGCTGAAATACTCTCTGACCTTTTGACAGCTGTTGTAGAATATCACCCTGTTCCGAAAAGAGCAACAGGCACAAATTCTTTACCCCACCACCAACTGTGCGATTTCCCCTCCTGTGAAAAGTACTTGCGCACAAGAATCAAAATCATGCTATATCCTTAGCCGACAGCTGATGAGGTGTGCAAAGCCTGCTTTATTTACATCTGAAATGGAAACTTGAAAATCACTGTTTGTGCTTAAAGGTAGCAAACCACCATCAAACGGAGACCCCAGAGCGTGCCGGAGGGCGCACTAAGATAAGTTCTGATTGCGACCAGTTTCAAGTATAAAAGTCAATTCTCTTCAATCTAAATCAAGATTAGAGATGTTTTTGTGGATTCTAGAGAAATAAAACACTAAAATTGATCTTACATAAGAGAGCCATTAGCATAGAAATCTTCTCGGACCCCACTTTTTCGACGGCAATTTTTACGACAAAATGTACCAAATCGGATGCCCCTGCTGGACAGTGTGCTCGAGCAAGCCACTCAAATCTTGCTAAATCATGCAGAAATCTCCATGATCATGTGCAAGATTTACAACTCAATACCTGCCTCCCACCTCGTTTCTTTGATAATCAGCTTGGAGTTTGTGTATATGAAAATGAAAGTAGAATTCTGATGCATTTCCAGGCCGAGCCACACATTCGTATTTTGGCCGGATAGCCACATTTAGTATTTTCAGTTGCCAAAAAATGCTTTTTATTGATGCTCAAACATTCACAGGCACACAGAAACAGCACTTGACAGTATAAAATACAACAAAGTGTATTTAGAGCCAAGAATTGAAGGGTACCCCCTTATATTATCAAATTTGCCCAGGCCCAGCTGATCCGATCAGTGGTTTGCTACCTTTAAGAAATCTTTTTTGCTCCCAATTTGAGAATTTTTGAAAAAAATCACAAATTTGGAGCTTATGCAGACATACAGTGTAGAGGAAAGTTGGCTGAAATACTCTCTGACCTTTTGACAGCTGTTGTAGAATATCACCCTGTTCCGAAAAGAGCAACAGGCACAAATTCTTTACCCCGACACCAACTGTGCGATTTCCCCTCCTGTGAAAAGTACTTGCGCACAAGAATCAAAATCATGCTATATCCTTAGCCGACAGCTGATGAGGTGTGCAAAGCCTGCTTTATTTACATCTGAAATGGAAACTTGAAAATTACTGTTTGTGCTTAAAGGTAGCAAACCACCATCAAACGGAGACCCCAGAGCGTGCCGGAGGGCGCACTAAGATAAGTTCTGATTGCGACCAGTTTCAAGTATAAAAGTCAATTCTCTTCAATCTAAATCAAGATTAGAGATGTTTTTGTGGATTCTAGAGAAATAAAACACTAAAATTGATCTTACATAAGAGAGCCATTAGCATAGAAATTTTCTCGGACCCCACTTTTTCGACGGCAATTTTTACGACAAAATGTACCAAATCGGATGCCC
Organism: Loripinus fragilis; assembly: GCA_964019695.1. NCBI lineage: Eukaryota > Metazoa > Mollusca > Bivalvia > Lucinida > Lucinidae > Loripinus > Loripinus fragilis. Next base: position 35,195,161 of record OZ026523.1, read on the forward strand.
CTGCTGGACAGTGTGCTCGAGCAAGCCACTCAAATCTTGCTAAATCATGCAGAAATCTCCATGATCATGTGCAAGATTTACAACTCAATACCTGCCTCCCACCTCGTTTCTTTGATAATCAGCTTGGAGTTTGTGTATATGAAAATGAAAGTAGAATTCTGATGCATTTCCAGGCCGAGCCACACATTCGTATTTTGGCCGGATAGCCACATTTAGTATTTTCAGTTGCCAAAAAATGCTTTTTATTGATGCTCAAACATTCCCAGGCACACAGAAACAGCACTTGACAGTATAAAATACAACAAAGTGTATTTAGAGCCAAGAATTGAAGGGTACCCCCTTATATTATCAAATTTGCCCAGGCCCAGCTGATCCGATCAGTGGTTTGCTACCTTTAAGAAATCTCTTTTGCTCCCAATTTGAGAATTTTTGAAAAAAATCACAAATTTGGAGCTTATGCAGACATACAGTGTAGAGGAAAGTTGGCTGAAATACTCTCTGACCTTTTGACAGCTGTTGTAGAATATCACCCTGTTCCGAAAAGAGCAACAGGCACAAATTCTTTACCCCGACACCAACTGTGCGATTTCCCCTCCTGTGAAAAGTACTTGCGCACAAGAATCAAAATCATGCTATATCCTTAGCCGACAGCTGATGAGGTGTGCAAAGCCTGCTTTATTTACATCTGAAATGGAAACTTGAAAATCACTGTTTGTGCTTAAAGGTAGCAAACCACCATCAAACGGAGACCCCAGAGCGTGCCGGAGGGCGCACTAAGATAAGTTCTGATTGCGACCAGTTTCAAGTATAAAAGTCAATTCTCTTCAATCTAAATCAAGATTAGAGATGTTTTTGTGGATTCTAGAGAAATAAAACACTAAAATTGATCTTACATAAGAGAGCCATTAGCATAGAAATCTTCTCGGACCCCACTTTTTCGACGGCAATTTTTACGACAAAATGTACCAAATCGGATGCCCCTGCTGGACAGTGTGCTCGAGCAAGCCACTCAAATCTTGCTAAATCATGCAGAAATCTCCATGATCATGTGCAAGATTTACAACTCAATACCTGCCTCCCACCTCGTTTCTTTGATAATCAGCTTGGAGTTTGTGTATATGAAAATGAAAGTAGAATTCTGATGCATTTCCAGGCCGAGCCACACATTCGTATTTTGGCCGGATAGCCACATTTAGTATTTTCAGTTGCCAAAAAATGCTTTTTATTGATGCTCAAACATTCCCAGGCACACAGAAACAGCACTTGACAGTATAAAATACAACAAAGTGTATTTAGAGCCAAGAATTGAAGGGTACCCCCTTATATTATCAAATTTGCCCAGGCCCAGCTGATCCGATCAGTGGTTTGCTACCTTTAAGAAATCTTTTTTGCTCCCAATTTGAGAATTTTTGAAAAAAATCACAAATTTGGAGCTTATGCAGACATACAGTGTAGAGGAAAGTTGGCTGAAATACTCTCTGACCTTTTGACAGCTGTTGTAGAATATCACCCTGTTCCGAAAAGAGCAACAGGCACAAATTCTTTACCCCGACACCAACTGTGCGATACCCCTCCTGTGAAAAGTACTTGCGCACAAGAATCAAAATCATGCTATATCCTTAGCCGACAGCTGATGAGGTGTGCAAAGCCTGCTTTATTTACATCTGAAATGGAAACTTGAAAATCACTGTTTGTGCTTAAAGGTAGCAAACCACCATCAAACGGAGACCCCAGAGCGTGCCGGAGGGCGCACTAAGATAAGTTCTGATTGCGACCAGTTTCAAGTATAAAAGTCAATTCTCTTCAATCTAAATCAAGATTAGAGATGTTTTTGTGGATTCTAGAGAAATAAAACACTAAAATTGATCTTACATAAGAGAGCCATTAGCATAGAAATCTTCTCGGACCCCACTTTTTCGATGGCAATTTTTACGACAAAATGTACCAAATCGGATGCCCCTGCTGGACAGTGTGCTCGAGCAAGCCACTCAAATCTTGCTAAATCATGCAGAAATCTCCATGATCATGTGCAAGATTTACAACTCAATACCTGCCTCCCACCTCGTTTCTTTGATAATCAGCTTGGAGTTTGTGTATATGAAAATGAAAGTAGAATTCTGATGCATTTCCAGGCCGAGCCACACATTCGTATTTTGGCCGGATAGCCACATTTAGTATTTTCAGTTGCCAAAAAATGCTTTTTATTGATGCTCAAACATTCCCAGGCACACAGAAACAGCACTTGACAGTATAAAATACAACAAAGTGTATTTAGAGCCAAGAATTGAAGGGTACCCCCTTATATTATCAAATTTGCCCAGGCCCAGCTGATCCGATCAGTGGTTTGCTACCTTTAAGAAATCTTTTTTGCTCCCAATTTGAGAATTTTTGAAAAAAATCACAAATTTGGAGCTTATGCAGACATACAGTGTAGAGGAAAGTTGGCTGAAATACTCTCTGACCTTTTGACAGCTGTTGTAGAATATCACCCTGTTCCGAAAAGAGCAACAGGCACAAATTCTTTACCCCGACACCAACTGTGCGATTTCCCCTCCTGTGAAAAGTACTTGCGCACAAGAATCAAAATCATGCTATATCCTTAGCCGACAGCTGATGAGGTGTGCAAAGCCTGCTTTATTTACATCTGAAATGGAAACTTGAAAATCACTGTTTGTGCTTTAAGAAATCTTTTTTGCTCCCAATTTGAGAATTTTTGAAAAAAATCACAAATTTGGAGCTTATGCAGACATACAGTGTAGAGGAAAGTTGGCTGAAATACTCTCTGACCTTTTGACAGCTGTTGTAGAATATCACCCTGTTCCGAAAAGAGCAACAGGCACAAATTCTTTACCCCGACACCAACTGTGCGATTTCCCCTCCTGTGAAAAGTACTTGCGCACAAGAATCAAAATCATGCTATATCCTTAGCCGACAGCTGATGAGGTGTGCAAAGCCTGCTTTATTTACATCTGAAATGGAAACTTGAAAATCACTGTTTGTGCTTAAAGGTAGCAAACCACCATCAAACGGAGACCCCAGAGCGTGCCGGAGGGCGCACTAAGATAAGTTCTGATTGCGACCAGTTTCAAGTATAAAAGTCAATTCTCTTCAATCTAAATCAAGATTAGAGATGTTTTTGTGGATTCTAGAGAAATAAAACACTAAAATTGATCTTACATAAGAGAGCCATTAGCATAGAAATCTTCTCGGACCCCACTTTTTCGACGGCAATTTTTACGACAAAATGTACCAAATCGGATGCCCCTGCTGGACAGTGTGCTCGAGCAAGCCACTCAAATCTTGCTAAATCATGCAGAAATCTCCATGATCATGTGCAAGATTTACAACTCAATACCTGCCTCCCACCTCGTTTCTTTGATAATCAGCTTGGAGTTTGTGTATATGAAAATGAAAGTAGAATTCTGATGCATTTCCAGGCCGAGCCACACATTCGTATTTTGGCCGGATAGCCACATTTAGTATTTTCAGTTGCCAAAAAATGCTTTTTATTGATGCTCAAACATTCCCAGGCACACAGAAACAGCACTTGACAGTATAAAATACAACAAAGTGTATTTAGAGCCAAGAATTGAAGGGTACCCCCTTATATTATCAAATTTGCCCAGGCCCAGCTGATCCGATCAGTGGTTTGCTACCTTTAAGAAATCTTTTTTGCTCCCAATTTGAGAATTTTTGAAAAAAATCACAAATTTGGAGCTTATGCAGACATACAGTGTAGAGGAAAGTTGGCTGAAATACTCTCTGACCTTTTGACAGCTGTTGTAGAATATCACCCTGTTCCGAAAAGAGCAACAGGCACAAATTCTTTACCCCGACACCAACTGTGCGATTTCCCCTCCTGTGAAAAGTACTTGCGCACAAGAATCAAAATCATGCTATATCCTTAGCCGACAGCTGATGAGGTGTGCAAAGCCTGCTTTATTTACATCTGAAATGGAAACTTGAAAATCACTGTTTGTGCTTAAAGGTAGCAAACCACCATCAAACGGAGACCCCAGAGCGTGCCGGAGGGCGCACTAAGATAAGTTCTGATTGCGACCAGTTTCAAGTATAAAAGTCAATTCTCTTCAATCTAAATCAAGATTAGAGATGTTTTTGTGGATTCTAGAGAAATAAAACACTAAAATTGATCTTACATAAGAGAGCCATTAGCATAGAAATCTTCTCGGACCCCACTTTTTCGATGGCAATTTTTACGACAAAATGTACCAAATCGGATGCCCCTGCTGGACAGTGTGCTCGAGCAAGCCACTCAAATCTTGCTAAATCATGCAGAAATCTCCATGATCATGTGCAAGATTTACAACTCAATACCTGCCTCCCACCTCGTTTCTTTGATAATCAGCTTGGAGTTTGTGTATATGAAAATGAAAGTAGAATTCTGATGCATTTCCAGGCCGAGCCACACATTCGTATTTTGGCCGGATAGCCACATTTAGTATTTTCAGTTGCCAAAAAATGCTTTTTATTGATGCTCAAACATTCCCAGGCACACAGAAACAGCACTTGACAGTATAAAATACAACAAAGTGTATTTAGAGCCAAGAATTGAAGGGTACCCCCTTATATTATCAAATTTGCCCAGGCCCAGCTGATCCGATCAGTGGTTTGCTACCTTTAAGAAATCTTTTTTGCTCCCAATTTGAGAATTTTTGAAAAAAATCACAAATTTGGAGCTTATGCAGACATACAGTGTAGAGGAAAGTTGGCTGAAATACTCTCTGACCTTTTGACAGCTGTTGTAGAATATCACCCTGTTCCGAAAAGAGCAACAGGCACAAATTCTTTACCCCGACACCAACTGTGCGATTTCCCCTCCTGTGAAAAGTACTTGCGCACAAGAATCAAAATCATGCTATATCCTTAGCCGACAGCTGATGAGGTGTGCAAAGCCTGCTTTATTTACATCTGAAATGGAAACTTGAAAATCACTGTTTGTGCTTTAAGAAATCTTTTTTGCTCCCAATTTGAGAATTTTTGAAAAAAATCACAAATTTGGAGCTTATGCAGACATACAGTGTAGAGGAAAGTTGGCTGAAATACTCTCTGACCTTTTGACAGCTGTTGTAGAATATCACCCTGTTCCGAAAAGAGCAACAGGCACAAATTCTTTACCCCGACACCAACTGTGCGATTTCCCCTCCTGTGAAAAGTACTTGCGCACAAGAATCAAAATCATGCTATATCCTTAGCCGACAGCTGATGAGGTGTGCAAAGCCTGCTTTATTTACATCTGAAATGGAAACTTGAAAATCACTGTTTGTGCTTAAAGGTAGCAAACCACCATCAAACGGAGACCCCAGAGCGTGCCGGAGGGCGCACTAAGATAAGTTCTGATTGCGACCAGTTTCAAGTATAAAAGTCAATTCTCTTCAATCTAAATCAAGATTAGAGATGTTTTTGTGGATTCTAGAGAAATAAAACACTAAAATTGATCTTACATAAGAGAGCCATTAGCATAGAAATCTTCTCGGACCCTACTTTTTCGACGGCAATTTTTACGACAAAATGTACCAAATCGGATGCCCCTGCTGGACAGTGTGCTCGAGCAAGCCACTCAAATCTTGCTAAATCATGCAGAAATCTCCATGATCATGTGCAAGATTTACAACTCAATACCTGCCTCCCACCTCGTTTCTTTGATAATCAGCTTGGAGTTTGTGTATATGAAAATGAAAGTAGAATTCTGATGCATTTCCAGGCCGAGCCACACATTCGTATTTTGGCCGGATAGCCACATTTAGTATTTTCAGTTGCCAAAAAATGCTTTTTATTGATGCTCAAACATTCCCAGGCACACAGAAACAGCACTTGACAGTATAAAATACAACAAAGTGTATTTAGAGCCAAGAATTGAAGGGTACCCCCTTATATTATCAAATTTGCCCAGGCCCAGCTGATCCGATCAGTGGTTTGCTACCTTTAAGAAATCTTTTTTGCTCCCAATTTGAGAATTTTTGAAAAAAATCACAAATTTGGAGCTTATGCAGACATACAGTGTAGAGGAAAGTTGGCTGAAATACTCTCTGACCTTTTGACAGCTGTTGTAGAATATCACCCTGTTCCGAAAAGAGCAACAGGCACAAATTCTTTACCCCGACACCAACTGTGCGATTTCCCCTCCTGTGAAAAGTACTTGCGCACAAGAATCAAAATCATGCTATATCCTTAGCCGACAGCTGATGAGGTGTGCAAAGCCTGCTTTATTTACATCTGAAATGGAAACTTGAAAATCACTGTTTGTGCTTTAAGAAATCTTTTTTGCTCCCAATTTGAGAATTTTTGAAAAAAATCACAAATTTGGAGCTTATGCAGACATACAGTGTACAGGAAAGTTGGCTGAAATACTCTCTGACCTTTTGACAGCTGTTGTAGAATATCACCCTGTTCCGAAAAGAGCAACAGGCACAAATTCTTTACCCCGACACCAACTGTGCGATTTCCCCTCCTGTGAAAAGTACTTGCGCACAAGAATCAAAATCATGCTATATCCTTAGCCGACAGCTGATGAGGTGTGCAAAGCCTGCTTTATTTACATCTGAAATGGAAACTTGAAAATTACTGTTTGTGCTTAAAGGTAGCAAACCACCATCAAACGGAGACCCCAGAGCGTGCCGGAGGGCGCACTAAGATAAGTTCTGATTGCGACCAGTTTCAAGTATAAAAGTCAATTCTCTTCAATCTAAATCAAGATTAGAGATGTTTTTGTGGATTCTAGAGAAATAAAACACTAAAATTGATCTTACATAAGAGAGCCATTAGCATAGAAATTTTCTCGGACCCCACTTTTTCGACGGCAATTTTTACGACAAAATGTACCAAATCGGATGCCCCTGCTGGACAGTGTGCTCGAGCAAGCCACTCAAATCTTGCTAAATCATGCAGAAATCTCCATGATCATGTGCAAGATTTACAACTCAATACCTGCCTCCCACCTCGTTTCTTTGATAATCAGCTTGGAGTTTGTGTATATGAAAATGAAAGTAGAATTCTGATGCATTTCCAGGCCGAGCCACACATTCGTATTTTGGCCGGATAGCCACATTTAGTATTTTCAGTTGCCAAAAAATGCTTTTTATTGATGCTCAAACATTCACAGGCACACAGAAACAGCACTTGACAGTATAAAATACAACAAAGTGTATTTAGAGCCAAGAATTGAAGGGTACCCCCTTATATTATCAAATTTGCCCAGGCCCAGCTGATCCGATCAGTGGTTTGCTACCTTTAAGAAATCTTTTTTGCTCCCAATTTGAGAATTTTTGAAAAAAATCACAAATTTGGAGCTTATGCAGACATACAGTGTAGAGGAAAGTTGGCTGAAATACTCTCTGACCTTTTGACAGCTGTTGTAGAATATCACCCTGTTCCGAAAAGAGCAACAGGCACAAATTCTTTACCCCGACACCAACTGTGCGATTTCCCCTCCTGTGAAAAGTACTTGCGCACAAGAATCAAAATCATGCTATATCCTTAGCCGACAGCTGATGAGGTGTGCAAAGCCTGCTTTATTTACATCTGAAATGGAAACTTGAAAATCACTGTTTGTGCTTAAAGGTAGCAAACCACCATCAAACGGAGACCCCAGAGCGTGCCGGAGGGCGCACTAAGATAAGTTCTGATTGCGACCAGTTTCAAGTATAAAAGTCAATTCTCTTCAATCTAAATCAAGATTAGAGATGTTTTTGTGGATTCTAGAGAAATAAAACACTAAAATTGATCTTACATAAGAGAGCCATTAGCATAAAAATCTTCTCGGACCCCACTTTTTCGATGGCAATTTTTACGACAAAATGTACCAAATCGGATGCCCCTGCTGGACAGTGTGCTCGAGCAAGCCACTCAAATCTTGCTAAATCATGCAGAAATCTCCATGATCATGTGCAAGATTTACAACTCAATACCTGCCTCCCACCTCGTTTCTTTGATAATCAGCTTGGAGTTTGTGTATATGAAAATGAAAGTAGAATTCTGATGCATTTCCAGGCCGAGCCACACATTCGTATTTTGGCCGGATAGCCACATTTAGTATTTTCAGTTGCCAAAAAATGCTTTTTATTGATGCTCAAACATTCCCAGGCACACAGAAACAGCACTTGACAGTATAAAATACAACAAAGTGTATTTAGAGCCAAGAATTGAAGGGTACCCCCTTATATTATCAAATTTGCCCAGGCCCAGCTGATCCGATCAGTGGTTTGCTACCTTTAAGAAATCTTTTTTGCTCCCAATTTGAGAATTTTTGAAAAAAATCACAAATTTGGAGCTTATGCAGACATACAGTGTAGAGGAAAGTTGGCTGAAATACTCTCTGACCTTTTGACAGCTGTTGTAGAATATCACCCTGTTCCGAAAAGAGCAACAGGCACAAATTCTTTACCCCGACACCAACTGTGCGATTTCCCCTCCTGTGAAAAGTACTTGCGCACAAGAATCAAAATCATGCTATATCCTTAGCCGACAGCTGATGAGGTGTGCAAAGCCTGCTTTATTTACATCTGAAATGGAAACTTGAAAATCACTGTTTGTGCTTTAAGAAATCTTTTTTGCTCCCAATTTGAGAATTTTTGAAAAAAATCACAAATTTGGAGCTTATGCAGACATACAGTGTAGAGGAAAGTTGGCTGAAATACTCTCTGACCTTTTGACAGCTGTTGTAGAATATCACCCTGTTCCGAAAAGAGCAACAGGCACAAATTCTTTACCCCGACACCAACTGTGCGATTTCCCCTCCTGTGAAAAGTACTTGCGCACAAGAATCAAAATCATGCTATATCCTTAGCCGACAGCTGATGAGGTGTGCAAAGCCTGCTTTATTTACATCTGAAATGGAAACTTGAAAATCACTGTTTGTGCTTAAAGGTAGCAAACCACCATCAAACGGAGACCCCAGAGCGTGCCGGAGGGCGCACTAAGATAAGTTCTGATTGCGACCAGTTTCAAGTATAAAAGTCAATTCTCTTCAATCTAAATCAAAATTAGAGATGTTTTTGTGGATTCTAGAGAAATAAAACACTAAAATTGATCTTACATAAGAGAGCCATTAGCATAGAAATCTTCTCGGACCCCACTTTTTCGACGGCAATTTTTACGACAAAATGTACCAAATCGGATGCCCCTGCTGGACAGTGTGCTCGAGCAAGCCACTCAAATCTTGCTAAATCATGCAGAAATCTCCATGATCATGTGCAAGATTTACAACTCAATACCTGCCTCCCACCTCGTTTCTTTGATAATCAGCTTGGAGTTTGTGTATATGAAAATGAAAGTAGAATTCTGATGCATTTCCAGGCCGAGCCACACATTCGTATTTTGGCCGGATAGCCACATTTAGTATTTTCAGTTGCCAAAAAATGCTTTTTATTGATGCTCAAACATTCCCAGGCACACAGAAACAGCACTTGACAGTATAAAATACAACAAAGTGTATTTAGAGCCAAGAATTAAAGGGTACCCCCTTATATTATCAAATTTGCCCAGGCCCAGCTGATCCGATCAGTGGTTTGCTACCTTTAAGAAATCTTTTTTGCTCCCAATTTGAGAATTTTTGAAAAAAATCACAAATTTGGAGCTTATGCAGACATACAGTGTAGAGGAAAGTTGGCTGAAATACTCTCTGACCTTTTGACAGCTGTTGTAGAATATCACCCTGTTCCGAAAAGAGCAACAGGCACAAATTCTTTACCCCGACACCAACTGTGCGATTTCCCCTCCTGTGAAAAGTACTTGCGCACAAGAATCAAAATCATGCTATATCCTTAGCCGACAGCTGATGAGGTGTGCAAAGCCTGCTTTATTTACATCTGAAATGGAAACTTGAAAATTACTGTTTGTGCTTAAAGGTAGCAAACCACCATCAAACGGAGACCCCAGAGCGTGCCGGAGGGCGCACTAAGATAAGTTCTGATTGCGACCAGTTTCAAGTATAAAAGTCAATTCTCTTCAATCTAAATCAAGATTAGAGATGTTTTTGTGGATTCTAGAGAAATAAAACACTAAAATTGATCTTACATAAGAGAGCCATTAGCATAGAAATTTTCTCGGACCCCACTTTTTTGACGGCAATTTTTACGACAAAATGTACCAAATCGGATGCCCCTGCTGGACAGTGTGCTCGAGCAAGCCACTCAAATCTTGCTAAATCATGCAGAAATCTCCATGATCATGTGCAAGATTTACAACTCAATACCTGCCTCCCACCTCGTTTCTTTGATAATCAGCTTGGAGTTTGTGTATATGAAAATGAAAGTAGAATTCTGATGCATTTCCAGGCCGAGCCACACATTCGTATTTTGGCCGGATAGCCACATTTAGTATTTTCAGTTGCCAAAAAATGCTTTTTATTGATGCTCAAACATTCACAGGCACACAGAAACAGCACTTGACAGTATAAAATACAACAAAGTGTATTTAGAGCCAAGAATTGAAGGGTACCCCCTTATATTATCAAATTTGCCCAGGCCCAGCTGATCCGATCAGTGGTTTGCTACCTTTAAGAAATCTTTTTTGCTCCCAATTTGAGAATTTTTGAAAAAAAAACACAAATTTGGAGCTTATGCAGACATACAGTGTAGAGGAAAGTTGGCTGAAATACTCTCTGACCTTTTGACAGCTGTTGTAGAATATCACCCTGTTCCGAAAAGAGCAACAGGCACAAATTCTTTACCCCGACACCAACTGTGCGATTTCCCCTCCTGTGAAAAGTACTTGCGCACAAGAATCAAAATCATGCTATATCCTTAGCCGACAGCTGATGAGGTGTGCAAAGCCTGCTTTATCTACATCTGAAATGGAAACTTGAAAATCACTGTTTGTGCTTAAAGGTAGCAAACCACCATCAAACGGAGACCCCAGAGCGTGCCGGAGGGCGCACTAAGATAAGTTCTGATTGCGACCAGTTTCAAGTATAAAAGTCAATTCTCTTCAATCTAAATCAAGATTAGAGATGTTTTTGTGGATTCTAGAGAAATAAAACACTAAAATTGATCTTACATAAGAGAGCCATTAGCATAGAAATCTTCTCGGACCCCACTTTTTCGACGGCAATTTTTACGACAAAATGTACCAAATCGGATGCCCCTGCTGGACAGTGTGCTCGAGCAAGCCACTCAAATCTTGCTAAATCATGCAGAAATCTCCATGATCATGTGCAAGATTTACAACTCAATACCTGCCTCCCACCTCGTTTCTTTGATAATCAGCTTGGAGTTTGTGTATATGAAAATGAAAGTAGAATTCTGATGCATTTCCAGGCCGAGCCACACATTCGTATTTTGGCCGGATAGCCACATTTAGTATTTTCAGTTGCCAAAAAATGCTTTTTATTGATGCTCAAACATTCCCAGGCACACAGAAACAGCACTTGACAGTATAAAATACAACAAAGTGTATTTAGAGCCAAGAATTGAAGGGTACCCCCTTATATTATCAAATTTGCCCAGGCCCAGCTGATCCGATCAGTGGTTTGCTACCTTTAAGAAATCTTTTTTGCTCCCAATTTGAGAATTTTTGAAAAAAATCACAAATTTGGAGCTTATGCAGACATACAGTGTAGAGGAAAGTTGGCTGAAATACTCTCTGACCTTTTGACAGCTGTTGTAGAATATCACCCTGTTCCGAAAAGAGCAACAGGCACAAATTCTTTACCCCGACACCAACTGTGCGATTTCCCCTCCTGTGAAAAGTACTTGCGCACAAGAATCAAAATCATGCTATATCCTTAGCCGACAGCTGATGAGGTGTGCAAAGCCTGCTTTATTTACATCTGAAATGGAAACTTGAAAATCACTGTTTGTGCTTAAAGGTAGCAAACCACCATCAAACGGAGACCCCAGAGCGTGCCGGAGGGCGCACTAAGATAAGTTCTGATTGCGACCAGTTTCAAGTATAAAAGTCAATTCTCTTCAATCTAAATCAAGATTAGAGATGTTTTTGTGGATTCTAGAGAAATAAAACACTAAAATTGATCTTACATAAGAGAGCCATTAGCATAGAAATCTTCTCGGACCCCACTTTTTCGACGGCAATTTTTACGACAAAATGTACCAAATCGGATGCCCCTGCTGGACAGTGTGCTCGAGCAAGCCACTCAAATCTTGCTAAATCATGCAGAAATCTCCATGATCATGTGCAAGATTTACAACTCAATACCTGCCTCCCACCTCGTTTCTTTGATAATCAGCTTGGAGTTTGTGTATATGAAAATGAAAGTAGAATTCTGATGCATTTCCAGGCCGAGCCACACATTCGTATTTTGGCCGGATAGCCACATTTAGTATTTTCAGTTGCCAAAAAATGCTTTTTATTGATGCTCAAACATTCCCAGGCACACAGAAACAGCACTTGACAGTATAAAATACAACAAAGTGTATTTAGAGCCAAGAATTGAAGGGTACCCCCTTATATTATCAAATTTGCCCAGGCCCAGCTGATCCGATCAGTGGTTTGCTACCTTTAAGAAATCTTTTTTGCTCCCAATTTGAGAATTTTTGAAAAAAATCACAAATTTGGAGCTTATGCAGACATACAGTGTAGAGGAAAGTTGGCTGAAATACTCTCTGACCTTTTGACAGCTGTTGTAGAATATCACCCTGTTCCGAAAAGAGCAACAGGCACAAATTCTTTACCCCGACACCAACTGTGCGATTTCCCCTCCTGTGAAAAGTACTTGCGCACAAGAATCAAAATCATGCTATATCCTTAGCCGACAGCTGATGAGGTGTGCAAAGCCTGCTTTATTTACATCTGAAATGGAAACTTGAAAATCACTGTTTGTGCTTAAAGGTAGCAAACCACCATCAAACGGAGACCCCAGAGCGTGCCGGAGGGCGCACTAAGATAAGTTCTGATTGCGACCAGTTTCAAGTATAAAAGTCAATTCTCTTCAATCTAAATCAAGATTAGAGATGTTTTTGTGGATTCTAGAGAAATAAAACACTAAAATTGATCTTACATAAGAGAGCCATTAGCATAGAAATCTTCTCGGACCCCACTTTTTCGACGGCAATTTTTACGACAAAATGTACCAAATCGGATGCCCCTGCTGGACAGTGTGCTCGAGCAAGCCACTCAAATCTTGCTAAATCATGCAGAAATCTCCATGATCATGTGCAAGATTTACAACTCAATACCTGCCTCCCACCTCGTTTCTTTGATAATCAGCTTGGAGTTTGTGTATATGAAAATGAAAGTAGAATTCTGATGCATTTCCAGGCCGAGCCACACATTCGTATTTTGGCCGGATAGCCACATTTAGTATTTTCAGTTGCCAAAAAATGCTTTTTATTGATGCTCAAACATTCCCAGGCACACAGAAACAGCACTTGACAGTATAAAATACAACAAAGTGTATTTAGAGCCAAGAATTGAAGGGTACCCCCTTATATTATCAAATTTGCCCAGGCCCAGCTGATCCGATCAGTGGTTTGCTACCTTTAAGAAATCTTTTTTGCTCCCAATTTGAGAATTTTTGAAAAAAATCACAAATTTGGAGCTTATGCAGACATACAGTGTAGAGGAAAGTTGGCTGAAATACTCTCTGACCTTTTGACAGCTGTTGTAGAATATCACCCTGTTCCGAAAAGAGCAACAGGCACAAATTCTTTACCCCGACACCAACTGTGCGATTTCCCCTCCTGTGAAAAGTACTTGCGCACAAGAATCAAAATCATGCTATATCCTTAGCCGACAGCTGATGAGGTGTGCAAAGCCTGCTTTATTTACATCTGAAATGGAAACTTGAAAATCACTGTTTGTGCTTAAAGGTAGCAAACCACCATCAAACGGAGACCCCAGAGCGTGCCGGAGGGCGCACTAAGATAAGTTCTGATTGCGACCAGTTTCAAGTATAAAAGTCAATTCTCTTCAATCTAAATCAAGATTAGAGATGTTTTTGTGGATTCTAGAGAAATAAAACACTAAAATTGATCTTACATAAGAGAGCCATTAGCATAGAAATCTTCTCGGACCCCACTTTTTCGACGGCAATTTTTACGACAAAATGTACCAAATCGGATGCCCCTGCTGGACAGTGTGCTCGAGCAAGCCACTCAAATCTTGCTAAATCATGCAGAAATCTCCATGATCATGTGCAAGATTTACAACTCAATACCTGCCTCCCACCTCGTTTCTTTGATAATCAGCTTGGAGTTTGTGTATATGAAAATGAAAGTAGAATTCTGATGCATTTCCAGGCCGAGCCACACATTCGTATTTTGGCCGGATAGCCACATTTAGTATTTTCAGTTGCCAAAAAATGCTTTTTATTGATGCTCAAACATTCCCAGGCACACAGAAACAGCACTTGACAGTATAAAATACAACAAAGTGTATTTAGAGCCAAGAATTGAAGGGTACCCCCTTATATTATCAAATTTGCCCAGGCCCAGCTGATCCGATCAGTGGTTTGCTACCTTTAAGAAATCTTTTTTGCTCCCAATTTGAGAATTTTTGAAAAAAATCACAAATTTGGAGCTTATGCAGACATACAGTGTAGAGGAAAGTTGGCTGAAATACTCTCTGACCTTTTGACAGCTGTTGTAGAATATCACCCTGTTCCGAAAAGAGCAACAGGCACAAATTCTTTACCCCGACACCAACTGTGCGATTTCCCCTCCTGTGAAAAGTACTTGCGCACAAGAATCAAAATCATGCTATATCCTTAGCCGACAGCTGATGAGGTGTGCAAAGCCTGCTTTATTTACATCTGAAATGGAAACTTGAAAATTACTGTTTGTGCTTAAAGGTAGCAAACCACCATCAAACGGAGACCCCAGAGCGTGCCGGAGGGCGCACTAAGATAAGTTCTGATTGCGACCAGTTTCAAGTATAAAAGTCAATTCTCTTCAATCTAAATCAAGATTAGAGATGTTTTTGTGGATTCTAGAGAAATAAAACACTAAAATTGATCTTACATAAGAGAGCCATTAGCATAGAAATCTTCTCGGACCCCACTTTTTCGACGGCAATTTTTACGACAAAATGTACCAAATCGGATGCCCCTGCTGGACAGTGTGCTCGAGCAAGCCACTCAAATCTTGCTAAATCATGCAGAAATCTCCATGATCATGTGCAAGATTTACAACTCAATACCTGCCTCCCACCTCGTTTCTTTGATAATCAGCTTGGAGTTTGTGTATATGAAAATGAAAGTAGAATTCTGATGCATTTCCAGGCCGAGCCACACATTCGTATTTTGGCCGGATAGCCACATTTAGTATTTTCAGTTGCCAAAAAATGCTTTTTATTGATGCTCAAACATTCCCAGGCACACAGAAACAGCACTTGACAGTATAAAATACAACAAAGTGTATTTAGAGCCAAGAATTGAAGGGTACCCCCTTATATTATCAAATTTGCCCAGGCCCAGCTGATCCGATCAGTGGTTTGCTACCTTTAAGAAATCTTTTTTGCTCCCAATTTGAGAATTTTTGAAAAAAATCACAAATTTGGAGCTTATGCAGACATACAGTGTAGAGGAAAGTTGGCTGAAATACTCTCTGACCTTTTGACAGCTGTTGTAGAATATCACCCTGTTCCGAAAAGAGCAACAGGCACAAATTCTTTACCCCGACACCAACTGTGCGATTTCCCCTCCTGTGAAAAGTACTTGCGCACAAGAATCAAAATCATGCTATATCCTTAGCCGACAGCTGATGAGGTGTGCAAAGCCTGCTTTATTTACATCTGAAATGGAAACTTGAAAATCACTGTTTGTGCTTAAAGGTAGCAAACCACCATCAAACGGAGACCCCAGAGCGTGCCGGAGGGCGCACTAAGATAAGTTCTGATTGCGACCAGTTTCAAGTATAAAAGTCAATTCTCTTCAATCTAAATCAAGATTAGAGATGTTTTTGTGGATTCTAGAGAAATAAAACACTAAAATTGATCTTACATAAGAGAGCCATTAGCATAGAAATTTTCTCGGACCCCACTTTTTCGACGGCAATTTTTACGACAAAATGTACCAAATCGGATGCCCCTGCTGGACAGTGTGCTCGAGCAAGCCACTCAAATCTTGCTAAATCATGCAGAAATCTCCATGATCATGTGCAAGATTTACAACTCAATACCTGCCTCCCACCTCGTTTCTTTGATAATCAGCTTGGAGTTTGTGTATATGAAAATGAAAGTAGAATTCTGATGCATTTCCAGGCCGAGCCACACATTCGTATTTTGGCCGGATAGCCACATTTAGTATTTTCAGTTGCCAAAAAATGCTTTTTATTGATGCTCAAACATTCCCAGGCACACAGAAACAGCACTTGACAGTATAAAATACAACAAAGTGTATTTAGAGCCAAGAATTGAAGGGTACCCCCCTTATATTATCAAATTTGCCCAGGCCCAGCTGATCCGATCAGTGGTTTGCTACCTTTAAGAAATCTTTTTTGCTCCCAATTTGAGAATTTTTGAAAAAAATCACAAATTTGGAGCTTATGCAGACATACAGTGTAGAGGAAAGTTGGCTGAAATACTCTCTGACCTTTTGACAGCTGTTGTAGAATATCACCCTGTTCCGAAAAGAGCAACAGGCACAAATTCTTTACCCCGACACCAACTGTGCGATTTCCCCTCCTGTGAAAAGTACTTGCGCACAAGAATCAAAATCATGCTATATCCTTAGCCGACAGCTGATGAGGTGTGCAAAGCCTGCTTTATTTACATCTGAAATGGAAACTTGAAAATCACTGTTTGTGCTTAAAGGTAGCAAACCACCATCAAACGGAGACCCCAGAGCGTGCCGGAGGGCGCACTAAGATAAGTTCTGATTGCGACCAGTTTCAAGTATAAAAGTCAATTCTCTTCAATCTAAATCAAGATTAGAGATGTTTTTGTGGATTCTAGAGAAATAAAACACTAAAATTGATCTTACATAAGAGAGCCATTAGCATAGAAATCTTCTCGGACCCCACTTTTTCGACGGCAATTTTTACGACAAAATGTACCAAATCGGATGCCCCTGCTGGACAGTGTGCTCGAGCAAGCCACTCAAATCTTGCTAAATCATGCAGAAATCTCCATGATCATGTGCAAGATTTACAACTCAATACCTGCCTCCCACCTCGTTTCTTTGATAATCAGCTTGGAGTTTGTGTATATGAAAATGAAAGTAGAATTCTGATGCATTTCCAGGCCGAGCCACACATTCGTATTTTGGCCGGATAGCCACATTTAGTATTTTCAGTTGCCAAAAAATGCTTTTTATTGATGCTCAAACATTCCCAGGCACACAGAAACAGCACTTGACAGTATAAAATACAACAAAGTGTATTTAGAGCCAAGAATTGAAGGGTACCCCCTTATATTATCAAATTTGCCCAGGCCCAGCTGATCCGATCAGTGGTTTGCTACCTTTAAGAAATCTTTTTTGCTCCCAATTTGAGAATTTTTGAAAAAAATCACAAATTTGGAGCTTATGCAGACATACAGTGTAGAGGAAAGTTGGCTGAAATACTCTCTGACCTTTTGACAGCTGTTGTAGAATATCACCCTGTTCCGAAAAGAGCAACAGGCACAAATTCTTTACCCCGACACCAACTGTGCGATTTCCCCTCCTGTGAAAAGTACTTGCGCACAAGAATCAAAATCATGCTATATCCTTAGCCGACAGCTGATGAGGTGTGCAAAGCCTGCTTTATTTACATCTGAAATGGAAACTTGAAAATCACTGTTTGTGCTTAAAGGTAGCAAACCACCATCAAACGGAGACCCCAGAGCGTGCCGGAGGGCGCACTAAGATAAGTTCTGATTGCGACCAGTTTCAAGTATAAAAGTCAATTCTCTTCAATCTAAATCAAGATTAGAGATGTTTTTGTGGATTCTAGAGAAATAAAACACTAAAATTGATCTTACATAAGAGAGCCATTAGCATAGAAATCTTCTCGGACCCCACTTTTTCGACGGCAATTTTTACGACAAAATGTACCAAATCGGATGCCCCTGCTGGACAGTGTGCTCGAGCAAGCCACTCAAATCTTGCTAAATCATGCAGAAATCTCCATGATCATGTGCAAGATTTACAACTCAATACCTGCCTCCCACCTCGTTTCTTTGATAATCAGCTTGGAGTTTGTGTATATGAAAATGAAAGTAGAATTCTGATGCATTTCCAGGCCGAGCCACACATTCGTATTTTGGCCGGATAGCCACATTTAGTATTTTCAGTTGCCAAAAAATGCTTTTTATTGATGCTCAAACATTCCCAGGCACACAGAAACAGCACTTGACAGTATAAAATACAACAAAGTGTATTTAGAGCCAAGAATTGAAGGGTACCCCCTTATATTATCAAATTTGCCCAGGCCCAGCTGATCCGATCAGTGGTTTGCTACCTTTAAGAAATCTTTTTTGCTCCCAATTTGAGAATTTTTGAAAAAAATCACAAATTTGGAGCTTATGCAGACATACAGTGTAGAGGAAAGTTGGCTGAAATACTCTCTGACCTTTTGACAGCTGTTGTAGAATATCACCCTGTTCCGAAAAGAGCAACAGGCACAAATTCTTTACCCCGACACCAACTGTGCGATTTCCCCTCCTGTGAAAAGTACTTGCGCACAAGAATCAAAATCATGCTATATCCTTAGCCGACAGCTGATGAGGTGTGCAAAGCCTGCTTTATTTACATCTGAAATGGAAACTTGAAAATTACTGTTTGTGCTTAAAGGTAGCAAACCACCATCAAACGGAGACCCCAGAGCGTGCCGGAGGGCGCACTAAGATAAGTTCTGATTGCGACCAGTTTCAAGTATAAAAGTCAATTCTCTTCAATCTAAATCAAGATTAGAGATGTTTTTGTGGATTCTAGAGAAATAAAACACTAAAATTGATCTTACATAAGAGAGCCATTAGCATAGAAATCTTCTCGGACCCCACTTTTTCGACGGCAATTTTTACGACAAAATGTACCAAATCGGATGCCCCTGCTGGACAGTGTGCTCGAGCAAGCCACTCAAATCTTGCTAAATCATGCAGAAATCTCCATGATCATGTGCAAGATTTACAACTCAATACCTGCCTCCCACCTCGTTTCTTTGATAATCAGCTTGGAGTTTGTGTATATGAAAATGAAAGTAGAATTCTGATGCATTTCCAGGCCGAGCCACACATTCGTATTTTGGCCGGATAGCCACATTTAGTATTTTCAGTTGCCAAAAAATGCTTTTTATTGATGCTCAAACATTCCCAGGCACACAGAAACAGCACTTGACAGTATAAAATACAACAAAGTGTATTTAGAGCCAAGAATTGAAGGGTACCCCCTTATATTATCAAATTTGCCCAGGCCCAGCTGATCCGATCAGTGGTTTGCTACCTTTAAGAAATCTTTTTTGCTCCCAATTTGAGAATTTTTGAAAAAAATCACAAATTTGGAGCTTATGCAGACATACAGTGTAGAGGAAAGTTGGCTGAAATACTCTCTGACCTTTTGACAGCTGTTGTAGAATATCACCCTGTTCCGAAAAGAGCAACAGGCACAAATTCTTTACCCCGACACCAACTGTGCGATTTCCCCTCCTGTGAAAAGTACTTGCGCACAAGAATCAAAATCATGCTATATCCTTAGCCGACAGCTGATGAGGTGTGCAAAGCCTGCTTTATTTACATCTGAAATGGAAACTTGAAAATCACTGTTTGTGCTTAAAGGTAGCAAACCACCATCAAACGGAGACCCCAGAGCGTGCCGGAGGGCGCACTAAGATAAGTTCTGATTGCGACCAGTTTCAAGTATAAAAGTCAATTCTCTTCAATCTAAATCAAGATTAGAGATGTTTTTGTGGATTCTAGAGAAATAAAACACTAAAATTGATCTTACATAAGAGAGCCATTAGCATAGAAATTTTCTCGGACCCCACTTTTTCGACGGCAATTTTTACGACAAAATGTACCAAATCGGATGCCCCTGCTGGACAGTGTGCTCGAGCAAGCCACTCAAATCTTGCTAAATCATGCAGAAATCTCCATGATCATGTGCAAGATTTACAACTCAATACCTGCCTCCCACCTCGTTTCTTTGATAATCAGCTTGGAGTTTGTGTATATGAAAATGAAAGTAGAATTCTGATGCATTTCCAGGCCGAGCCACACATTCGTATTTTGGCCGGATAGCCACATTTAGTATTTTCAGTTGCCAAAAAATGCTTTTTATTGATGCTCAAACATTCCCAGGCACACAGAAACAGCACTTGACAGTATAAAATACAACAAAGTGTATTTAGAGCCAAGAATTGAAGGGTACCCCCCTTATATTATCAAATTTGCCCAGGCCCAGCTGATCCGATCAGTGGTTTGCTACCTTTAAGAAATCTTTTTTGCTCCCAATTTGAGAATTTTTGAAAAAAATCACAAATTTGGAGCTTATGCAGACATACAGTGTAGAGGAAAGTTGGCTGAAATACTCTCTGACCTTTTGACAGCTGTTGTAGAATATCACCCTGTTCCGAAAAGAGCAACAGGCACAAATTCTTTACCCCGACACCAACTGTGCGATTTCCCCTCCTGTGAAAAGTACTTGCGCACAAGAATCAAAATCATGCTATATCCTTAGCCGACAGCTGATGAGGTGTGCAAAGCCTGCTTTATTTACATCTGAAATGGAAACTTGAAAATCACTGTTTGTGCTTAAAGGTAGCAAACCACCATCAAACGGAGACCCCAGAGCGTGCCGGAGGGCGCACTAAGATAAGTTCTGATTGCGACCAGTTTCAAGTATAAAAGTCAATTCTCTTCAATCTAAATCAAGATTAGAGATGTTTTTGTGGATTCTAGAGAAATAAAACACTAAAATTGATCTTACATAAGAGAGCCATTAGCATAGAAATCTTCTCGGACCCCACTTTTTCGACGGCAATTTTTACGACAAAATGTACCAAATCGGATGCCCCTGCTGGACAGTGTGCTCGAGCAAGCCACTCAAATCTTGCTAAATCATGCAGAAATCTCCATGATCATGTGCAAGATTTACAACTCAATACCTGCCTCCCACCTCGTTTCTTTGATAATCAGCTTGGAGTTTGTGTATATGAAAATGAAAGTAGAATTCTGATGCATTTCCAGGCCGAGCCACACATTCGTATTTTGGCCGGATAGCCACATTTAGTATTTTCAGTTGCCAAAAAATGCTTTTTATTGATGCTCAAACATTCCCAGGCACACAGAAACAGCACTTGACAGTATAAAATACAACAAAGTGTATTTAGAGCCAAGAATTGAAGGGTACCCCCTTATATTATCAAATTTGCCCAGGCCCAGCTGATCCGATCAGTGGTTTGCTACCTTTAAGAAATCTTTTTTGCTCCCAATTTGAGAATTTTTGAAAAAAATCACAAATTTGGAGCTTATGCAGACATACAGTGTAGAGGAAAGTTGGCTGAAATACTCTCTGACCTTTTGACAGCTGTTGTAGAATATCACCCTGTTCCGAAAAGAGCAACAGGCACAAATTCTTTACCCCGACACCAACTGTGCGATTTCCCCTCCTGTGAAAAGTACTTGCGCACAAGAATCAAAATCATGCTATATCCTTAGCCGACAGCTGATGAGGTGTGCAAAGCCTGCTTTATTTACATCTGAAATGGAAACTTGAAAATCACTGTTTGTGCTTAAAGGTAGCAAACCACCATCAAACGGAGACCCCAGAGCGTGCCGGAGGGCGCACTAAGATAAGTTCTGATTGCGACCAGTTTCAAGTATAAAAGTCAATTCTCTTCAATCTAAATCAAGATTAGAGATGTTTTTGTGGATTCTAGAGAAATAAAACACTAAAATTGATCTTACATAAGAGAGCCATTAGCATAGAAATCTTCTCGGACCCCACTTTTTCGACGGCAATTTTTACGACAAAATGTACCAAATCGGATGCCCCTGCTGGACAGTGTGCTCGAGCAAGCCACTCAAATCTTGCTAAATCATGCAGAAATCTCCATGATCATGTGCAAGATTTACAACTCAATACCTGCCTCCCACCTCGTTTCTTTGATAATCAGCTTGGAGTTTGTGTATATGAAAATGAAAGTAGAATTCTGATGCATTTCCAGGCCGAGCCACACATTCGTATTTTGGCCGGATAGCCACATTTAGTATTTTCAGTTGCCAAAAAATGCTTTTTATTGATGCTCAAACATTCCCAGGCACACAGAAACAGCACTTGACAGTATAAAATACAACAAAGTGTATTTAGAGCCAAGAATTGAAGGGTACCCCCTTATATTATCAAATTTGCCCAGGCCCAGCTGATCCGATCAGTGGTTTGCTACCTTAGCGCTCGACAAATACGTACAATATCTACGTGGCCGTGCGGTTAAGTCCATGACCAATCTTTTTGTTTTGCAAGGGGTCTTGGGTTCAATCCTCACCGACGTCAATTTTTTTTCTTTCTTTTTCCCCGTTTTTCTTTAATACATTCTCAATGTGCTAGTTTATATATTAGTGCAAGCTTTGAGTTTTATCTGATAGCTGAAAACAATTATCCACATGTACTGGCCGTTTTATTTTAGAAATCTTCCACTGCCCAGTATTTACTGAGATCTCCTTACGCCAAGCATATTTGACATGCCTTTATTGTATTTCATAAGCTCACTAAAAATCATGACTGACGTGCGCGGATCCAGTAATTTTCGTCTTGGAGGGGGGGGGGGGGGGGGGGGGGGGGGGCGGGGAGACAGGACAGAATCTGACAGAAAATAGCTTTGTCAACTTTTTTGGTCCTCAACTTATCTACAGTTGGTTCAACGTCCTCAGCTTGTTTGCAATGGGATCAACTGTCAATTGCAAAGAAAACTGTACTTTTTGGTTCCGAAGGGGGTCCAACAGGGATGGGGGTCGAACTCAATTGCTTATTCCCTATAGAACTTGTGATTTTCAAGGTGAGTCCGAGTGGGCCACCTCCCCCCCCCCCCCCCCCCCAACCTCCGTTCTGGATCCGTGCATGAATGATCCTTCGCAAAATGATCATGTTTTTATGTCTTATTCATGAGTTATGTTTAGTTGGTATTGCACTGTTTTTCCTATTCAGGAACATCCCTGCCAACTTCTCAAAACGGTTCCAACATCCAAGATGATGTAGTTACATCTGTGCATAGATGCACTCCGAGCATTTTAAGCAACTTGAGCGCAAAGATAACAAGTCAAAGATGTTAATCAAAATGTTACATTGCACTGCCACAATTCACTTATTACAGCGATGTATGGCTTGTTCAAATATATTGGAAATCGCGCCTTATTCGCACGTGCGTTAAGCTAGTGGGATCATCTCGGAACCGTTAATTTTAGAACACGACGTGCAAAGGAAAATGGCACGTTGTGCAAAAACCCAATCTTTGTTCGTACAAATAAGCCTGTCTGACGTTGATTCTGTGCGTGCACAGAAAATTCTGAGCATGCAAATGGTAGTTTTATCACTTTCATGTTATACACAACCTTTGAATAACAGGATTATCATCGTTCACGATTTTTTTAATACTCTTTCTGTCATGCCCATACGAATTTTACCCGTCAATAAAAAAACTTCGAAATTTTAGACAAATTCAATTGATTGCAAAAACTTCATTTAAATACAGTTGAATCTCGTTAACTCGAAGTCCTACGGACTAGAGGTATTATTCAGAATAATCGAAAAATCAAATTATAGGGAAGTAGAAATAAAAGATACATAGCCCCCAGAAATTATAATTATTATTTTTTTTTATCAAATATATGTTTTGGGTGCATAAAAGAAACGTATCAGGGAGACGTTTCTTTTACGCACCCGAAACATAAACTATATAGCATAGAAAGTTATAAAAATAGATCATGAGATTGAGAAATTTAGATTTACTGTCAGAAGCGCAGTGGCTCATTGGTAGAGTGCTTGACTCGAGACCGAGTGCAACAAACACCAGACCTATTGGAGAAGTTGGCTCCTCTACAACTTTATCGTTAACACATTTTCCTAAAATTGAAGATAAAAATGTGATTGCGGAAAAAAACAGCTGGATTTTTTTTCAATTCGTATAACTTATTTTCAGGATTGAGAGATTGAGATTTACTGTCAGGACCGCAGTGGCTCAGTGGTAGAGTTTTTGACTCGAGACCGAGTGTCCGTCGGTTCAAGCCTCGCTGGCGCTACTGAGTTGTGTCCTTGAGCAAGACACGTTAATCCTGGCTTAGTAATGGTTTTACCCAGTAAGATCCGTCCCTACATAACTGAAAGATTGTTGATGTGACGTAAAGGATCAAATCATGGCAAACAATTAAGTTTTTACCATTATCACTATTGAATTCCGTCCATCAAAAATGCTATCATGACGTTTCGTTTTGTGTAAATGCTTAGTGGTAAGTCCCATTATCATATTTTGAC
This sequence comes from Loripinus fragilis, assembly GCA_964019695.1. Lineage (NCBI taxonomy): Eukaryota > Metazoa > Mollusca > Bivalvia > Lucinida > Lucinidae > Loripinus > Loripinus fragilis. The sequence continues at coordinate 35,219,516 of OZ026523.1, forward strand.
AAGCCTGTCCCACTATAGCGAGGTGGGGAGAATAAAAATAGCAGCTTACCATCGGCCCAGCAATATGCATGCAATTACCTTTCTCCTCTGGGCCTTAACGTTCTTTCTGGGATTTCACAAAACATGCACATGAACTTATACACTCTTTAACCCTTAATGCGCCAATCGCAACAAAAGTCGTCTGCTTTTCTCGTCTGCTGAAATGTTTAAGAAGCCTCTATGACAAACAGTGTGGACCCAGATCAGACTGCTCCTATAGGAGCAATCTGTTCTGGGTCCACGCTGTTTGCTTCTATACTTAATTCGTCAGTAATGTTAAGCAATTATTTGCAGCAGACGACTTCAGCAGACGACATTTTCAGATGCATTTTTTTCTTGGCGCTTTAAGGGTTAATTTGAGCGGGCAATATCAGGGAAGGTTCTGACTAGTCTGTTCAAATGCTCATTCTGGCCTGCGCTTGTCGCAAATAAAAAAACATAAATATCTTCTGAGCTGACTTAAATATTACAGCATCACTCTACAATAAGTTACCACGTCAGGATAAGCACGGGTATTTAAGATCAATCAGAATGACACGCTACTGTCTGAAAATGACGAAACTACCGTAAAATGACCACTCTGCATTTAATTGCATAAAATTTGTTACGATTTGTCATCCATCGCATCAGTAATATTGTGCGCATTCAGTTTTAATAGCTTTTTTCTCGGACCCGCTAAGCGTAGTCGGCAGAGTTAGATTTATAGTCCGACTTCTATGGACTACTCTTGGGGCCGGCGGGGGAAGGGGGGTATGAGTTTGAACCCTTGTTCAGTTTTGTTGAAATTATTTCTCTCTTCTACTGATTCTGATGAGAGTGTTTAGTAAGTACTTGATACAGATAAACCCTTTGCAAAGCAGCGGTATAGGATACATTGACCGCTACCGTGATATGACTAAAATTGATGAAAAATACTTGGACATAAAGCCTCAAACAAACATGCACATTTCAGAGGGTTGGCGGGCGTATCGCCATGATAGACTGTTTATCAAGGTTTATAATACATTTTGGCACAAAGTTGGGTGCGACACACACGTGTTTAACATAAATTTGTTAACAAACTTTGTGACATCTTTGGCGTAACATTGCAATGTAATGCGCAAAATTTACAGAGGGTCCTTGTCTTTAGAAACCCGTAGTTTACACAATTTAAGCACTAGGCAGATCAAATTTCGATTTTTATACATCATCCACCCTGCATGGCTGGAACTACTCTTGGCTAGAACTATTTTTCATGACTCCAAGCCTGTTCGAGCCATTGATGTTCTACTGTATGTGAGTTGCTGAATGTAGGGACTGAAGCATGATGCCAGTTTGCGTGAGCATGCTTGTATAAAATGCTCTGCATTGCACTTAGATGCAGTGTGACGATGTGAATACATGCCATTTTCAAAAAGTATCGTTTTTTTCGAAATCCATTGCTACAGGAGATATATGCGTGCGTGCAAATGTCAAACAATATGAAATTAAAGCAGAGGAAAACTATGTCCCCAACCACAAATTGAGTCGGCACTTTGAAATTACAAAGTGCTGTGGTTACCTTGAATATAAGGTCAAGGTCATTAAGATCTGATAACTCTTTTCTGTCACCAAACAATGTTAACTCTTTTCTGTGTGACCCCGAATATTGAGTCAAGGTCACCTAAATCAGAAAACCCCGTCCCCTTCTCTCATCAATGTATCTAATCAAGATTGGTTAAAACCCATCCACTGGCTCAGAAGATAATGCACAGAAACTCTATTTTGGACATTTCAAACATCCAATGTGACCTTGAAAATAAGGTCAAGGGCACTCAAGTCTAATCAACTCCTCTCCTTCTCACAACAATGTATCTATGTGAGTTTGGTCAAAATCCATCCACTGATTAAGAAGATAACTCACGTAAACCCCAAAATCCATCCACTGGTTAAGAAGATAATTCACGTAAACCCTATTTGGACATTTCAAAGTACCAGTGTGACCTAGAAAATTGGATCAAGGTCACTAAAATGTAATCAGCTCTTTTCCTCTTCCCAACAATGTATCTGTGCAAGTTTGGTCAAAATTCATTCACTGATTTTGAAGATAACGCACGGAAACCCTATTTTGGACATTCCATTGTGCCAGCGCGACCTTGAAAATTAGGTCAAGGTCACCAAATTCTGATCACTTCTTTTTCTTTTCCAAGCAATGTGTCTGTGCAAGTTTGGTCAAAATCTATCAACTGGTTTAGAAGATAATGCAGAGAACCCCTATTTCTGACATTTCACGGAAAAGGAGCTTCACGGATGCCGAGGCTGACGCCGATCCTTACACAGATGCCGACGGGATTCGCACCAAAACCCATATATGTCCACCCCTTCCCAAACATTCGGGCCGTACGGACATAAGTACTCACACATGCATTATATTGCGGCACTGTAAAACTAAGTGATGCCTGACTTAACATTTTACAGCAAATTACATTACTTTTAGCGGTAAACGTCGTGTAGGGTACCTATGCTTATTGACCCCTAAATTAAACAATTTAAGCACTAGACATGTAAAAAATGCATTTTTCTCATTTAAATACACCATTTAATAACATATCTAAAAATAATCCATTTTTATAACAGGGCCGATTTTGCCCCTTCGTGAACCAAGCCCTTTAATCTATATGAATCCCCCGTCGGCGCCTACTTCAAACGTGTATGACTGTATCTCATATACACTTCGCAAGTGTTTGGATGAATCAGAAAATTCTTGAAAAAATGTTAATTTTGCGGATATATTCTTATCGTTACACCTCTCTTTCAGAGTAAAAAATAACTATTTCTGAGCGTTGTCATTTGGCATAATAAATATTTAGATTCCAATTGAACTGGAATTGATCAGAGATAGTTTGACTGCACTCATCTTTGCTCCGATGCCATTCTAAACATGGAACTGGTATCAGAAATGGCCGATTATTTATCACGACTATGTTGTTTTAGAAAAATAAAGCGTATTGCTTCAAATAAAAGTTTTAAAGTCTCAAACCTTCTTGTACTGCTCTTTTATAAGATATACTTTCGACATTTAAGTTTTGTTTAGAATACTTTTTTGATGAAAGATACAGGCAATATTTCTTTAACTTGTCTTCCTGGTTTCTCGTGATGGTTACGCGGCTCTTCCTTGCGGTGCCATGGGGTTGTCTGTGGTTTATGATTGTGGCATTACCTGATCATACTCACTATTTTTATACATTTAGTTTGTCATCTAGATATCTTGAAGGAGAGTTGAATGATTCAATAATCTCAGCCTGGCTATTGTCAGAAAGAGACAACATGAAGTCTCACTCATGACAAAACAAAAAACAAATCTGCAACAAGAGGAGCACAATTTGAATGGCGTTTTGCTGTAAAGTAAGTAAGGTTGCAAAGATCAGGAATCGATACAATCAAGTACCACACCTGACCCAGGATACCAATGGGAAAGTGACAAACTCACAGAAGACACCACAAACGAGAGCCAAGAGGTCAGCCCTTTCCCAGCAGGTGACCACGAAGCACATATAAACAGACACGCACAAAACATAGCAAACACAAGACAGAACAAAAACATAAAAGATCCACAAAAGAAGTACCGCCTTGGAACGGTCAGTAAAATGTTTTTACTGGAGGGCTTAAACCGGTTTAACGGCGCCAACATCACCCTTAATTCAGATGTGGGTCAAGACACATAGATATTTGGTTTGCATGAAAGACCCCTAACTTGTAAGCCTGCTTTTATATGCTCACTAGGTTATTGCAAATTTAAGATCAATCTAACTATGCACAATCCAAAAATGAATACCTTTTCTGTTCCTTTCTTCCCTGGTACACTCTTTGTGGTGACAACCATGTCTTGGACTGATTTAAATCTCTCATCAGCTTTTTCAGTTTTCGCCTTGTTCTGAAAGGTTAACTGCAAATAAAAATGACAGTTATAACAACATCATACATATGCTGTTTTGTAGTATACATTTTGCACAAACATCAATTAAGGAATGGAACTAAATAGTAGTCAGAGGTCTAGATAAATAGAGAATGCTCTAGGTGAGTGTCTTCTGATCAGACTTGGGGTCAATTACTTTGATAAAGTAATTAATTACATGCAATTACATTGGAAATTGTTCAATTAAAATACAATTACAATTACATGGCTTTTGAGCAAAGTAATTAATTACATACAATTACTTTGCCTAATGTAATTAATTACATCACAATTACATTTCACTGCCACTTAGATAGCTTCGTCAGATTTTTATTTCAGAGATATTTGAAATAAACTCTTTAAAAAGTCTGAGTAACCTTGATACTCTAAATTCAATATATGTCCATTAGGATGATTTTATTTTTACTTCTTGTATTAAATTATTGTCAAGTGATGCAACTTAAAAGAAATGGAATGTACAAAATCAGCTGTTGTTTTTTTGTGATTGATGACATGATCACACTAAAGAAAATACAGAAACTATTGTATTTTTTTTGGGGGGGGGGGATAAATTGCCAAAGTTCTCAAACTAGCTGTTTACCGCAGAACAAAGTTCAAGAATACAAATTAGCCTGAGAAAAGTCTTACAACTGTGCATGATAAACCATGGAAATATTTTGTAAAACTAGCTTAAATAACTGTTTTCAAAAAGTGTTGCTAAAAAATCTGTGTGGCCCTATGAGTTCTGAAAGTTGGCAAAAAAGTACAAAAAAGAATATCAGATAGTGACAAACTAATATATTACTATCCTGTTGAACTGCTGGCTTGGCAAGCAAGAGGTTGCTAGTTCGGTCACCTCTGGAACATCTTTTTTTATTTTTATTTTTTTTTTGTTATTAAATTTAACAATGATGGACCCCAGGTTCACTGAATGACTGAAATCCAATTTAATTTTCTGAATCGCATTTTACGATTATTAATTTTATCATTATCATTATTATTATTAAAATCATTGAAAATGGCAAATGAGCAGTTTAAGGGCTTTAAATAATGTAGTGGATAGATTGGGTCATGCACCTTAGCATATGAGGGTGTGGATCCTAGGTGCGAAAATTTAACAATATGCCTTCAAGGAGTCAATTCACTAACCAACACTATTGTCTGAGTAAATACTATTGTTGAGATTTTCACACCTTCTTTGTTTTGTACTGTTTTAGTAACTTAACTATTAAAGGTTGATTGTCACAAAGACATATCTTTTATAAGCAGATGAACAAAGAATTAATTATTTGCTTAAAAAGAAATTAGAAGAAAAATTGTTGAGATTTTCACACCCTCTTTGTTTTGTACTGTTTTGGTAACTTAACTATTAAAGGTTGATTGTCACAAAGACATATCTTTTATAAGCAGATGAACAAAGAATAAATAATTTGCTTAAAAAGAAATAGTAGAAGTAACATAGAGTCTGTGTCTGGGGTGAAATTGTTATATTCTATTATTATGTATATACTAGCATGACTAGTCCCAATTCTCATTTTTTTCATGTTGCATTCAACTAGTATGTTGCAAATGTTATATGCATTTACAACGGCCAAGAACAATTAATTTAGCAGTATTTTAAGAAGCTATGATAATCGTCAGTAGCAGAAGTTCATAAGTGATCTGAAAAGTAATTAAAAGTAATTGAAAGTAATTGTTAATTACTCCCATTTTTGGCCATGTAATTAATTACATTCAATTACTGTAATTAAAGAAATGTCTTAATTACAATTACATACAATTACTTTCAAAAATGTAATTAAATTACAATTAATTACAATTACTTTTTGAATTACCCCAACTCTGCCCTTAGTTCATACAATTTGTTAAGGGTGCTAACTACGGCTCTTTCAGACTGTTCTTTGCGTAAACACAACATCAATATGTGTTATGGATGATAAATAAGAAAATGAATTTTAATTACACACTTTTATCTCAAAGACTGGTCGTCATACACGTTTTTCCCTGGATTAACATTTGCGAAGTCTAGGGAAGTGATTTGCACACTTGGCTACGAAGCTGAGTGTTTAAACCTCTTCAAGGTGGTAACATATGCAAATAAAAACATGTGAGGTTGTCATTATTCCTGCAATTTACCAGATTCAAAAGTCAATCACAAGGATAAGTACCCTGCAAGCTCTTCAACGTCCAAATATTATTTTTCCATACAACGACATTTCCATGACCAAAAGCTACTACAACTTGAAAAGATCATTCCATGCCACAAAACTCGTGTAAAATACATGGAAATGTGGACTTATTGAATAGAAAATAAGTCTGGTCTCATTAGGTTATGGTTTTCAAGCATATCTATGAATTGTGAGATGAAAGAAACCTCTAGTCAAACTACTGTCATTATCACAATTCACCACAGCATTCCGAATCTTGTCACAATGATGCAGTTATTAGCTTCCAACAGAAGATGAATAAGAGATTATGTTTCAAGGTAAAAACAATGAATAATACCGCTATACTAGGTTCAAACTAATTGCCCTAGATGGGGCATTATCTTTCTGGTCAATTTTGTTATTATACTTGGCTTTTTACGTCTTACCAAATGTATGTGCCCTGGCTATATCTTGTATACCTATTGGCCGTTTGTCATGAAACTTCACAGGTTGCTGCATCATAGGAATGCTTTGTCACGAACATGACCTGTATTGTAGGCACAATTTTTTAGTCAAAATCCTTTTCAGGACAAAACTGTGTGCACCGTGTGAAATTACATCATGAAACTTCAAATGTGGGTGTAGCAAGTGGGTGTAGCAAAAGGACTTGACGAGAAGCAAACAAGAAAATTCATGCACAATGACTTGGTTTTTGACCCTTTTAGGACCAATTGAATTTTCTATAAAGTTTGATACAGTTAAGTGGATGGTACATTATATATATATATTGAGGGGCTACAGGTTATAATTTCCAAAACATACATTGTATTTCTTTCTTTGAAGATTGATTTTGTTGGGTCTTCCCTATTAGCCAAAGAACATGTTTAGAGGTTTCCGGTGCTGAAAGGGTTAAATATCTAACTTGGTCTGAATCATTGTCCGGACCATACTGTTTGAAATTTAAGTCATGAAATTTCAGATGCTAATGAGTCATTAGATAATGTACTGTAAACATAATAGTTATCTCTCACGCAGACTAAGCTTTTGAATGATCTCCTTAGGTGTGAAATCCTTGCCCATGTCTTATCTTTATTTCATATACCACTGGACTTTACAAACTGTTGCATCAGAAGGAGGCGATATGTTATAAGGAGACGATAAATAGGGTCACTCTTGCCAAATCATGTTTATAAAATTATCTCCCTTTGTCTAAAAATCGTCGCCCAAACCGCTTGTAATTAGTGTGGGGTAATGTTTCATGATCAAGAAAGTCACTCTTGCTGCCCCATCATTTAAATTATCTCCTTTTGATCAAAAACTTTATACGGCCCATATCTTATGTACCATTTGAAACCATGTCACGATTATGATAAAATTCGTGATGTTGTGAATAAGAACAGCTACTCTCAATGTCTCCTATTTTAACTTGCCTCCCTTTATCTGAACCTTGTCCGTATCATCTCTGGTATACCACTTTGAATTATTACTTGAAACTTCACAGATGGATAAGCCAAATAGAGAAAGAAAGGTCACACCTGCTATATAGAGAATACTAGGTGAATGTCTTTCGATATCAAGTTTACCAGGCAAGGCTTCCAGAACGCTTGTTGACATCGCGAGGCTTGAGCGAGCGATTCAACAAGCGTTCTCAAAGCTGAGCCTGGTAAACTTGATATCAAAAGACACGAACCTGGTATTATATTTATCAGCTTACCAAGTTGATTCACTCTTCAAACTAAAGAATATTACGTAATGATCGATTTAGTGTCGATTCAGCGTCATTGGTTAAGTCATTTGAAAAGTGCAACGTCATCATGACCTGATAAAGCCACAGGCCATGAGATAGACAATGTTTATCAGACAACGGACAACACTCCAGTTAATATGAGAGGTAACTGATAATTCTGATTATCTACCTCAGACTGATATATCATACGAGTTCCAGATAAGAAATCAAAGTGCCATCTTAAACAACGCACTCAGTGGGTCTTCAGAGTACTGGGCATATGATAAAAAAAGCAAAATCAACGTGCGTCATTTGATGCTTACGGGAAACACGGTTACACCCAATCAAACTTGGACTTTTTCTTATAATCAAAATAAAAAACAACAACACAATAGCCCTTCATATCAAATATTTTAATGCTACCGGTCCCAAATTTGGACTCCGGGAAATCTATGGGTGCATATCTTTGGCTTTGCTGGGCGTAAGCCAATTGTAGTCCATAATCGGCGGGGCATGCGATTGATTTTGGTCACGTGGCGGCTCACCCGATTGGCGAACTACCGCCGTATGCCGATCTCGCCGAATTTCAACCAAGGTGTGGAAGCGGCGAGACCTGTTTCGCCTCTTAATGATTCGTACCACAAAGTAAGTACTAATGCGCTGTTTTTGCTCGATTACAGCGGCTTACTACCCATCCCCCGTCATGAGAACCGCGTAAGCCGGAGTCTCAGGCATGACAGCGGCGTTCGCCGTTTTGGTGCCAAAGAAACACAGCCACTGACTTACGTTTTTGAGATTCTTAACATCAGCCTTCGTCTTTGTTTTCTTTGTATTTATAACAGTGAAAGGTTTGTCTTTCTTAGCTTTATTCTTCTGTCCCTTGTTCTTCCCCATTGTCAGAGTTTACCTTCCGTCTTTAAATGACGCTACAATGGTTTCTAACTGTCAGAACTGACCCCCTGTCCCCCTCTGGATCCGCGCATGACAGAGAAGTCTACGACTTACGTTTTTCAGATTCTTTGCAACAGCCTTCGTCTTTGTTTTCTTTGTATTTATAACAGTGAAAGGTTTGTCTTTCTTAGCTTTATTCTTCTGTCCTTTATTTTTTCCCATTGTCAGAGTTTACCTTCTGTCTTTAAATGTAGCTACATTGGTTTCTAACTGTCAGTACTGAAATGGATAAATGAGCTAGACTGTAAGAAAACTGTAATTTTCCTATTTTAAGCAATTCTTTAAGTCTACCTTCACCACACGTAAGTCTGTGGCGTCTGATCAGGGTCTGCACTATTTGCCTATGTCCCACAAAAAGGACGCTAGGCTTATATTGGTTAAGAAACAAATCGTTCTGCTTCACTCTCTGTGACGCATTACAAAAGCCAAAATGGCATACATGTACACATGAAACGGGTGATTATTTCATAAAAATTTTAATAAAAAACAAAAGGTTCACAGCCTTCTTAAATCCGTTTACTCGTTTCTTTAAATTCGTTCCCTTCTCCGGAACACTGTTTGAAATAACATTGAAGGTGAGCCTGTGGTGTTTTTTTTTTGCAGCATTACCCCTAAAAAGTGCAACTGATTAACGCCTGCCACAGACAACAAACGTTGTGACAATATTTACCTTAATCACTCGTAAACATGAACTGTTTGGCTTATCCAAACTTTTAGTGGCATTAAACTCATGTTGCAAGTGGCCATAATAACCTTTGCACGAAGGTTTGGACCCATTCCAAGCACTACATAACAATGAACCTTATCTGAAAACAAACTGATTGGAACTCTGATGGTATTCGTGAAAGTTTTCTTAAAAGAAAAAGAAAATAACTTTAAACAGCAAACAACAAAAAGCAGTAAAATTCTAGAGCATGCAAAGAGTTCAAGGATTTAGAGATTTTGGCACTTAAATCAAGCGGTAAGTATAAATAAATCCGTTTTAAGGATAATCTAATTAAACACTTTAATCTTAAGTGGTCAAATAAAGCATAAAATTATAGTGGTTAATGGTTATAAAATACTCTTATAAAGCTTACCAAAGTATCCAGAGCATTGTTTGAATGTATGCAGTCTCTTAAAAGTCTTTGTTTGTTGCTCATCCAGAGTTAGTAAACATTCTTGACATTGCAGTCCCACAGAATACATGTATTACCTTAAGTACTGGTGAACATGTAACAATATTTACATTTCAAAGCAAGCCTTTAATGAATCTTTAGATTTTTGCGACCGTTCATAGCCTCATGAACAGCACAAAATTTGACTGACAGCTGCCAAGGTCACTTGCCCGTGCAATTCGCTTCAAACATCGAACTCATTCGCCAGATGTGACACTGGTGTTGTGATTGACAGCGAGCCACACCTGGCGTCGGCGTCAAGCTTTCGAACGTCATTACGTCGCCATCACGTCATATATACGCGTGCAACGTTTTCGCGAACGAAAGCATCGGCGAAATGATCAGTCACGGCCGCAACGCTCTCCCGTGTAACGTCATGCATACAAATCAGGGCCAAGTTTAGGCTTTTTTAAGTAAAAGCCATGTTCAAACAGTACGTGAATCTCATGATTTGAACATGGATTTTGCATCTTCAAACAGCTTCGCGCAACGAATTCCCATGCAAGAATCTAGAGATCATATGCACATGCTCAAAACTAGTGCTTCCATGTGAGTTTATGCTGGTTGCGACAACTTTGAAGTGACTCTCCCCGAAGTCCCTTGTTGGAAGACCTTTATAAACATACCAAAATGATCCGTGACATATGATTTCCAACAATGTGGCATTTTGACATGAGTGCCATGAGTAGACTCAAACGAGCATGTCCACCCCCTTGTGTAGCTTAGAAACTCCAAATGCTGTTCGATCAGTAGGCCTAGCTTAATTAACAGTCATAGAATATTCAAGCAACTAGCAAAGGCTCTGATCAGACTGGGCATATCACTTCATCAGTTTGATGGTATTATGTCATTGTAATGCAATACTTCATTCAAAGTTACTAACTCTACTTTAAAAGTTTATACTTAAACCCACCTGGGGGGGGGGGGGGGTAACTACCTATATGTTTACATGGTCATCGTAGTACATGTATTCTTGTATTACTGATTCCTGATATTGATCCTTTGATCTTGACTTGTATTACAAACCTCCAATGCGTTTGGCTGTGCAGCGCGAATAGCCCCTTTTTCAGCGCTGGCCCCTTTTTCTAAGAGAAAGTATATGACTGACCCAGTTTTTCATCATTGTTATATGAATGGTCCCATTTTCTGACATCCTTTATTGAAAATATTCATATTTTTGCTCAGATTTTCAGCTCAGAAACCAAAATTGTAACACCCCCCCACCCCCTGAGAAACCCACACTGACTGCGAGAGAGTTCCAGAGACAAACTGTTTGCGGGAAGAAGCTGTGCTAATATTAAAGTGTCACTGAATTTGTATTTCAGAGAGTGGCGAGAGCGTGCCCCATATTTACGCAAATACGCTGCTTATCTAGGTTGCTGAGTGCCCATAAAGATGCAGATCCTGCAACCCCGAGTGTACAAAGTACACCTGCCGATAATACTCGAAAGAGGGTCTGGCAGTTTATAGAGAAAGAAGAGATGTTGCCAGTATATGTCGACGAGGCCGTGTACAGGTGTGGCCTACACTCTTGAAGAGCATGGTCAGCTGATTTTTGGTCTTTCAAGTCAAGCATTTCCCATTCCAGATGGTCACATAATGTTGCACATAATACTCTGACTGACTAATGAGGTTTGCTACAGCAGGCCTATGAAAAGACAGATATACAAAAAGGACTTCAATCTCAAACAGCAAACGACTCAGCTAGTTGTGAAAACCAGCTTTGACACCGTTTTAACGCATATGATAGGGATCAAACCGCCTACCTTTCAAACCGAAGTCCCATGCCTACCGCTGCTTAGGGGATACCTGCATAAGAAACGCTGACCATCCTGATATATAACTGAAATATTGTCGAAAGCGACTTAAAAAGCGACGAACAAAATAAATATGAATCCATTGCTTACCGTGTCTTTTGTGAGTGATAACTCTAGCCGATATTTGCTTATGCATATTTACAACTGCAGTCTGAGATCTAATTATGTACATAAAGCTATCGATTTGAATGGCGCTTCGCTGGTAGGCCGATATTGGCCCGAGACCTGTAGCCTATGCTGGCATGGTTAACTGAACTGGACCAGCCAGCAGATTCGCTGTCATCAGGAAAGCTTGGATACCCGCTTAGTCTGGCTAGAGTATTTGCATGATTGTCTTGTACTATACAGCAAAGATTTTTGCTTTAGTATCTCTGATCAGAATTCACCATACACTGACCTCGTTATATGTAAACTAGTTTCACACGTGGGGCAGTGAAGCAGTCTAAATTCACCATATCTACATTAATTGCTGATTGCCTGTATATAGGTAATCAGTAATGTAAATACAGGTAGCCAGAACCCTCCCATTTCCATGTATTGTGTGTATGTGTGTGTGTGTGTGGGGGGGGGGGGGTACTGGTTACCTACTTGTTTTTCCATTAGGCTACTGACCACCCAGCAATTCATGTAGATATGGTAAATGGTTTAAGTCTTCGCTGCCATGGGATCACACGCATACCGTTATGTTGTTTCATTCTCCGAAATGTGATGCAAACGCCCAAAATACCCATATGGACGCTGACCACGTTAAAGCGAGTTAATTTATTGGTCGACCACATTTCCACGACAAAGATCTCATTATGCCTAAAGTGATGACTATGGACCGAGTCTTATATTTACAATAATGTCTAGTATAGCATATATACAATGTAGGATAAAACTCTTCTATAACAATGAAGTTTTCCCAATTTAAAGTTTTATCACGCAAACCTAATTAAATTACACTTTGTAAAAGTCAAATAATGATTAAATGTCTTGCGATACTTTGCATAAGTATACAAATTCTGTAAATGATATCCCGAAAATGCATTTTTTGGACAACAAAATAGTTAACTTTGATCTCCTTTAAAATAATAACTTTCAAAAAGAGCACTCAATTTCACCATTCAGACTTCAGCAACTTACATTCATGGCTGGGCCACAACGTGAGAAACTATGTTTTTGTTATATGCGAGCAGCAAAGGCATTTAACAGCCTGTGTATAATGTGCAATCTGATCTGAGTCTGCTATTCACTGTCCAGTGGAAAGTTCAACACAGGCAAAAAAAACTTTCAGGGAGCTGAGGAATTTTTCAGGGATTTGGGGAGAACAATGCATAATTTTTAGGGAGCAAGGGGCACATACACACTGGGGGGAGGGGGGGGGGGCTCACTTGTTACATGCTCTACTCAACTGAGCATGGTATTCCAACTGCTTATAATAACTAAATCAGATGTTTTCCTGATTTATAAAACTAAGATGTTGTATGTATGCTGCTGATAAATAAAATACTATTGGCAGTTTAACGTTTATGAACTGAGGATAAATCTTTATGCGCAGTTGAATTTGAGTATGAAATATTCTTTATAACCTCGAGGTCAGGCCAGTGCCTTTCGAAGCTAATGGTCCGGCAGATATTTTGGCTTTTTAAGTGAATCTAGATTTGGAGTGCAGACCTACTTTAAGAATCTGATTGATGACACCTTGTTACCCTTTGGAATTTCAAGGAAATCAAGATGGCTCCAAAGATGGTCGTCATAAGCAACATTGTTGCTTATGACGACCGTCTTGGGAACCATTACATGTTCCGAATTACCGTCTGAAAATTGATCAAAGAGTAGACATCATTCTTTTAGACATTGGTAGTATATTTTGACATTAAGTTTATGACGGCACTTGCATGCAAAACATATACGTCCATTTATACCTGGTATAAGGTTACCCTGAACAAAAGATGATATCAGGGTTCCTTTGCTGTGCGCATGTGCCAGTGAAATCGGGTAAATACTTCTCAAATCTATATAAAACAGTGGTAACACCATAATCTAAACTGTAAAAAGAAAATACGTGGCACCCCTGATCGCATTGCGTGACTCTAGCGCGCTTGTTTCAAGAGGTTGCGCAAAAAGGCGCTCAGCTGGGGTAATCTGTTTGAAATCGACCCTCTAATTACTAATGCGCATACTTTGTGCTCAAGCAAGCAATAAATTGAACAAGTACTACAAACTTCAAAAATGTAGCATAGGCATACATGGTATCTTAGTACAGCGAAAATTCACCGCAGCCTGCACGCCCCCGCAGCATTCGATGTTACTGATTCTCTTACGCCTAGATAAAAGTCTGATCCGTGTCTACTCAGGATAAGCAGCTCGCCGTCGTTTATTTAAGAAATAAATTAAATTTTTTGAATGTTCATGGAATCATGAATACTTCGGGCCTCTTGCAAATTTAAAGTGAAGCCCGAAATGATTCCATGAACAGACCAAAAAATAAATTTATTGCTTATATTTACATTTTAATATAAATATCTAAAGTATAGAAATATTTATAATTTAGGGGAAAAGAACAGTTTTGTGGGGTTTTTTTTAGTGTAAAACGGAAAAAGCGGAACAGGACAGCCAATGGATGCTTGTTTTGCACGTGCGACTCGGGCACAGGACATCTGAGCAGAAAAATCGGACCCCCTAGTGGACATTTGAGCGGTTTTAAAGTGGACCATTGAGCGGAAAAAGAAATTACAGGTGGGCCATCGTACAGGTAAATTGCAAGGGTAAATAGTGTTCACCTATACAAAAGCAGCTTGTATTTGTCATCAATAATATTAACTCAATCATATTAACTCAACGAATATTTTGGTCAATGAATGTATTTTAGCAAGAAAGATAAATATTTCTGTATATAGTGGAAACAAACCGTGGTCAAAAAAGTATAATCTGGGATGGGTACCGATATAGGCTCGATGTAAATCTGAAAACATGCGATATTTCCTGGTGATGCGAGAAATCCAAACCACCAAGCAAAGCCCGAATAAGAACAGACGCTGAATGCTCCACTGGCAAATGTTGACTCATAAATGAACTGAGCAATCTTGGTCCTGGCTAACGGAAGGGGCATCAATTCACAGGTATACAGGTATTCCGCTGAAAAGGGTTACTTTTCATTTCGCTCAAATGTCCATGTCTGTTTTTTTTCTCGCTCATTTGGCTCGCTGTCAATCACAACACCAATGCCACTTCTGGCGAATGAATTCGATGTTCGAAGCGTATTGCATGGGCTAGTATTCTTGGCAGCTGTCAATCAAATTTATGTCTTTCATGATGCTATGAATGGTTGCAAACATCTAAAGATTCATTAAAGGCTTGCTTTGGAAATGTAAATACACTGACCCAAAACGAAAGATTTACATGGTATTCAAAGTATACATTTTGATGATAAATTAATCTTCGTTTTTTTCTGTCATCGAATCTTCAATGCCTTATTGATGTCTCTGAAAAAAAATATTGGATGAAAATCAGAAATTGCATAATTTTTATGAATAATTCAGTTCATGACTGGGAATAACGCAGGCCAATGCAAGACGTTGAAGTTATTTTGTGCAGGGTATTGTTTGGTTATTTACGCGTTGTGTGAGGCCTTGCATTGTCATGCTGGAAAATGCCAGTTCCGTTATTATGATTAATGATCTTTTTTGCATGAACCCCCGCATTATGAAACTTAGCATAGATCTGTAGATAACTTGATTAGGCTTTAAACGATATTTTAACAACATATCATACTTCGGGTAGTGAAATCAGCACTGACTGGTCCCACTAGATCTTGTATCTTCATCAGGGGGCGAATTACGTTTGAGCGGAAATCGTACCCTGACGGAATATAAAATGAGCGGAGAACACTACAGCCAAAAGAGCGGATGGGTAATTCATTCAAATGAGCGAATTTTTCAGGTAATTACCCTTAAACAGGTACAGGTATTCACTCAGTTGTATTACCTGTAATGGCAAATATTGCTCAGTGATTGGGAGCGCATTACAGTAGCTGATCAAGAGGGGGTTCGCTCCCCCTCCCCGCTATTAAATATCACTGAGACCAAATTATTTAATTTTATGGGATATTTAAGATAAATGAGATAAAATCAGCAAAGCGAACCCCACACCCCTTTCCAGCACTCAATGATCCATCCCTGCATCAGGATGTTTACCTGGAAAATTCGCTCATTTCAATGATTTAAACATCCGCTCTTTTGCCTTATGGTTCTCCGCTCTTTCGTAAAATAAATCTGCTCTTTCGTATTATGGCTCCTCTCAAACGCAAATCTCCCCACCAGGGACGTTTCTGTATATTCCAAATAAAATCTATAATAATTTGTGGGGTCTGTAAGAGTATTGGCATACTAGAAAAATAATTGAATAAGCACTTATGGATTCGCCACAACTTTCCGCCATTTTTTTCGTAATCTATACATTAGATTTACGAAACCTGTAGGTTGTTTACGGTGCCTGTGTGAAATGACGGACCAGTGGGCTATTCTTTTTTTACTTTTTTTGGTGGAAAAATTGGTATATCCCTAAAATTGATCTTAGCCAGTATCCCATTTATCCCTTATCCCTTTAATTTGTTGGCCATTATCCCTATATCCCTAAAAACCCTTCGAGGGCCTCTGTGATGACCGAGTTAAAAGTCCTTGGTCGGCCCTGTACAATTGCGCAGTCCGATTTCAGCCTTTGATGTTCGCCTTAAAGGCTTTTTCCTCAGGTAAACACGATGCGTTTTTTACCTATCCCACGTGACTGAATTCGGTCTTCCTTAGTTTTCATAGCTGTAGTATATTTGAGTACGGTCTTCGTTTACAGATTTTTCAGTCAATGAGAGCTATTAGTTTAAAATGCGGATTTGAGAGACACATGTGTTTTAAAATGTAAATTTAAATAAACAAATGATAGGAGTGTAAATACTCGTTTGGATTAAAGAAAGCTGAAAATGTTAATAACAATTCTTACTGGATTTTTAGCTGTTGGAATATTTCAATGTGCGCAAGGTAGGTTATCAAAATAATAATTTACATATGGTCTATATTTTGGTGACAGTAATATGGAATGACAGCTGCAGAGTAAAAAAAAAATAAAGTGGGCTAAAGCGCGAAAAAGAGCCCTTACTTACAGCCGCGACTCAGCGCAGACTTTGCATACTCATTCTGGGCACATATTGTGGTCCATACGGCAGCGCAAACGTCGTGTCAGACTCGGAAGCCCTAACATAATTGATTTATTTATCATTTAATAGTTCAAGGAAAATACGACTTTAAACTTCAACTGATTCAATAGAGGATCTTACATGAGTGCTCATGTTTTATTTAATTTATTAAACGAGTTGGGGAAAAGAGATAAAATGCGAGGCTTGCCGAGCATTTTATCTCTTTTTCGCAGCGAGTTTTATAAATTCAATAATACAAGAGCACGAATGTTAGATTCTATTTATTATATGACAAATACTTTGAAATCTCATTTTTGGCGTAAAAACGTTATAATTTTGTCATTATGATCGCAACGTTGTTATGGACATCATAACGTTTCCCGTAAATCTATAAACCACTAGTGGTTTACAGATTTTATTGCATGGCGTTATTTCACTCCCAGACGCGACGTCATATGATAAAAGAAATTTACACATGGTCCATATTTTGGTGACATTTATACAGCTGCAGAGTAAAAATAAAATTATATTGAGTTTTTTTCGAAATGGCAGAAGGACGGTTTGGTGGAACACCGAAACACGATCATACACACACGCACGCACGCACACAATTTTATGATAAAATTCGGGTCACGTCGCGAAAAAGACTAGTGTTTGAGAAAAAGAAAAAATGCGACGTGGTTTAATAGTAGTTTTTCTTCTTCTAGAATAACAAAGGCACTGACCGTGGCGCCATTCGTCTATGAGGTCTTGTGCCATGTTAGCAAAATAATGCATCAACATCCAACATCCTTGTATTTGTTGTAAGCATATATCGGACCACCAGCAAAACGTTACGTACGAATGGCGTTTCGCTGGCGGGCCTAAAGTTTGGTCCCAAACTTTATGCTGGCCGGGTTGTAGGAAAGCATTGTTGCTGTTGCTGCTGATTGACCCAATATTCCATCCAATATAGCATTCTTCCGGAGGGACTTTCGTTGAAGGAAAGCCTTCTTCCGGAGGGACTTTAATTCATGCGAATAATTTTCATTTCATGTGAATAACTATTTACCCAGGTCCTTTTGTTGAAAGATCGGTTGCGTGAAATTTGTTTATATATAATATAAATAAAATTCGGGCATTTCGGCCGCTGTAACCGAATATTTGTGAATAATTTAGCAATTTAATTGTAAAGCTAAACACCCGGAGAACATTCATCACCTCTATGGAATCTCAAAGGGATGTAGACTTTCGTCAACTCAAAAAGTAAGCGAGTATGACCAGGAAATACCACAATCACGCACTGCAGACCAACCCGCGATACCGTGAGGAAGAGACACAGAGCACTAACATGCCACATGACACCAGGAGGACGATTAAAGTAAAGCAGCCAGCTCTCTCTTCCTCAGCAAGATGATTGCAAAACTATATTAAAAGCATAACAAAACAAAGACCAAACACAGAATCCAGCAACAATTAACAATGAATCAACAACAGAACCACCGCCTTAGGACTTCAAAGAATGATATCTCAACGTACTTGGATTTCCTTTTTTCGTTTTCATATATTAAAATTTTTAATATATCATTCTGTCAGCAAACCGTTTAGACGCTGTACTGATCAGACTTTGGCAAACAATGAAGACCCAGATGAAATACCGCATGGTGCGGCATTTCATCATGGTATCCATTGTTTGATAAGACCAAATCTATTATCAGAAAAAGAAATACAATATTGTTTTCGGAAATTGTAAACTGTGACCCCTCAATATATACCATGGACCATCCTGACTTTATTGTATATAGTTTTATGGACAATTCCATTGGTCCTAAAAGGGTTAATGACCAAATCATTTTTGTAAAAGGCGAGCCAAAAATAGTTGAAGAGGTACATTTTCAGAGATATTGGTTGTTAAAACGAAACACAGGTGACAGTAATTACCTATGCTAATTATCTATTAATGAGCATGATTGTTCTTGCAAAAAATATCAATCACCTTGTCGTTACATGACAAATAAGTCTCCAAGCACATGTTTGGGCAAAACTTGTTAGAAAGTTAGAAAGAGGGCAAATATCAGGAAACGATACAATCAAGCACCACACCTGACCCAGGATACCAATGGGGAGAGTGGCAACTCCACAATTAGAAACACAAACGAGAGCCTAGAGGACAGCCCTTTCCCAGCAGGTGACCACATGGCATCAATAAACAGACGCGCACGAAAGCATAACAGAAACAAGACAGAATTAAATAACATAAATGATCCACAAAAGAAGCACCGCCTTGGAACGGTCAATAAAACTATTCTACTGGAGGGCTTAAACCGGTTTCACGGCGCGCCAACCTCACCTTTAGTTCAGATGTGGACCAAGACATATAGAAGTTTGGTTTGCATGAAAGATCCTAGCTAATCAATGCATCATCAACCCAAATACAAAGTAACTAAAACAAATAACAAATTGAAAACAGAGAGAGTTGGTTTAAGCATATTTTATTTGTACACTTTTTACATATAACAAACATATAAAGAGTACAAATGGGATTCAGAAGAAAGTCATTTGACATATGCAAATCTGTATCCCATTTAAATCTAATTTGCTAATTTATCGTGATTTGAAAATAACAATGAAATCATTATTTGCAAATTCAGTACTGTACCAAAACAATTTATTGAAATCCAAATCATAAGTAATATATTAATATGTCAAGAGACTCCACGGGGATGGAATAACTAGTATTTAGTATTGCTTAATATCAGATTCAAATGATAAAACAAGATATAATTTTGGGTTGGACTATGTCAAAGAATAGTGTTAATGGTAAACTATGTTCACATTCCATTTAAAACGTTTTGTCTTTATTAGATATTCCTGTACACTCTCACCAGAAAGCGCTCTCTTGTCACCACATGTATCCAATGTTGGTTCACATAGTGGAGATATTTCTTGGAAATTCATTGAACCTATTGCATTTAAACAAGTAATGCTTGGTAGTTTCAATTATATCACAGTTGCACAACGGGCCGTCTATGTTATTTTTCGAATAGAGATGGTGATTTGGAGAGCTGCAATCTGTTTTCAATCAAGCATCGTATATTTGGCCAATGCGTTTGCCATAGCGATAAAACAAAGGGACACCAATCATGGTAGAGTTGAGTATGCGCTTAAAAGCGCAAATACTTGTTGCATTTTTGGTATCTTGAGACAGTTCAGGCTGATGGTAGAGACGAGTTGTAGTAGAGATCACACTTGAACAGAACATATAATGGTCACGCCCAGAAATGCCGTTGTCTTTATAATCATTCACCAACAAATATCGAAGCGGGTGACTGCTAAACTTATCCTCGTGTCTCGCGATCCTACTTCGATACTTGTGGGTGAATGATTACAAAGTCAACGGCATTTCTGGGCGTGATCATTATATGTTCGGTCCAAGTGAGATGTTAGGCACCGCCTGCACTGCTTAGTTTTGACGGACACTTATTTGTATAATTTTACGAAGGGAAAAACTTACCGTGTAAATAAAAGATGGCGCCATACTACATGTACGTGTTTGCAACATCCATGCTATGACGTAGGTTTTTACCCCTGGCTTACTACATACAGCTGGTTACAAGCTTGATGGGGTCTTCACAAGTCACACATTCCCTCTTAAATCATGCGACATGATTGAAATATTGTTGACTGGGTCGCAAGACTTCGACTCCATAGAGCTATAGATCTCAGAGGCGTTACAGAAACCACGTAGGTGCAAAACAATGGGCTGGTTCATTAATTCTCTTTCATCAACTGTTAAAAAAACAACCTTTCAGACATCTGTTTGAATGCTTAGAGGAGTAAAAAATCTCGTAAATTATTATTTTGCAAGAACGGTTACCCTGGTATTTGAAAGCTTCTGATGAACTTGATTGATTTTGAACTTAGCCACTTCTGTAAAGCTCATTATTATCGTGCCAAGCGAAAAGAAACCATACAGCCTGTCTATGTTAAAATGGTACCTATCACCCGGGCCTATCACATAAGCGTTAAACATTAATTAATTCATTTTTATGATAATGTATTTTTCCATCTGGTCTGATGGGAAAAAGGTTAAATAATCAACCATTTGTATACGGGAAACCCCTAAACGGTTACTTAAACAAGATGAAATGCCGCACAATGCGGCATGTCACCAGGGTCTACACTATTTGCATATGTAAAAAATATCTTCAGACAATAGAATACAAGATTAAAAAATAACCTTAATCCCTAGATATGGACTATCTCAAGTTTATTGTACCAAACCAGGAGGAAGAGTCCATTAGTATACAAAGGGTAACGGTTAAAACATATAATCTGAGTCCAATATATCACAATTTAATTTCACTCAAGCACACTCATTGATCTATCAATATGTCGAGTTATCGAGGTATTACTGCATTTGAATATTGTGGTTTTAGTTACTGTTTCTATCTTTATTTTTGGAAGGTACTGTCATATTCTATTTTAGAAGGTACTGTTTTATATTCCCGCACTCTTCAATTCTATCTAGAAGATAAAAAAGCAAAGCGATTTTCTATAAGGAAACCAATTAGCTAGCGGCAAATGGATTTTTAATGAATTCTGAACAGAAGTTAAAATATGCGAGACAACATGTGTGAAATGGGTGCATGTAAGAGAAAACACGAGAGAAATACTTAAGGCAGCAAGAGAAAGTATAAGAAAGCTAACATAAGAAAGCTGGAGATGGCCTTCTTGTAACAAGAGAAAACATAAGAAAGCTCGAGATGGCCTTCTTGTAACAATAGAAAACATAAGAAAGCTCGAGATGGCCTTCTTGTAACAAGAGAAAACATAAGAAAGCTCGAGATGGCCTTTTTGTAACAGGAGAAAACATAAGAAAGCTCGAGATGGCCTTCTTGCAATAAGAGAAAACATAAGAAAGCTGGAGATGGCCTTCTTGTAACAAGAGAAAACATAAAAAAGCTCGAGATGGCCTTCTTGTAACAAGAGAAAACACGAGAAAGCAGGAGATTGCTCAGTGGTTAGGCACTTGCCTCTGGTGCTAGAGGTCCCAGGTTCGATCCCCGCTCGCGGCAAGGAAAATTTCGGTGTCCGAATACGCTTTCTCTAGTGTCATTTGCAGGGATGACGCTAGAAAGTGCATCGTCCTTCGGATCGGGACGTTAACTGTATGTCCCTTATTCAGAGACAGTCACCCCCTGTGCAGGTTAAAGATCCCTACGGTAATTTAGATATGGTTACTTGTAGGCTTCCATCCTGCAACCCGGAGTGTACAAAGTACACCTGCCGATAATATTCGCAAGAGGGTCTGGCAGTATATACAGAAAAAAGAAATTTGAAGATGGCCTTCTTGTAACAAGAGAAAACATAAGAAAACTGGAGATGGCCTTCTTGTAACAAAAGAAAACATAAGAAAGTTCAACATAAAACTTTGGAGGTATCCGGACCGCTAGTTTTTCTTTACTTTATAAAATCACGAGGAACTAGCACATGGAATTTGGGTACTTATCGAGCACATGCATCTGCACAGAGTCGCCAAAGTTTTTACTGCTATACACAAAGTATGGAGAAGTAGACGAAAACCCAGACAAAAGCTGCACATGAACGCAAAAAAGGATGACATAACTCATATACTGAACAGCAAAAGAAACGCATATTTTGCGTATTTGGTATAGTGTATAAATTGGGGGTTAAATACTGATCTAATGATATGTAAGGTATCACTGATGTATAGAACATGTAAATTATCAAATGCCACACAGATGGATGGCTCATTGGAATAATGATAATAAAGGGGCGTAACTCTTGGCGTAATAAAATAACTCATAATAAAGGCGACTTTCGAGATGGTGTATGCCTAAAATCACTGAACGGATTTGAATGAAAATCACTCTGCGTAATAATCATGACATAAAGACTACTCATAAAGTTTAAATTTTTCGATTTTCTTTAAGGTGGACCATTGTATTCCAGTCACATTATCAGACAATTAACCGGAAGTGTGTTTAATACAGACATGAAAGGGTCCAAACAATTGTTTTAAACGGTTCTGTTGGACACTACCTTAATTGACATCAATCATACTGTTCCAGATATTCTTACACCCCAAAGATTCCGTTGGTTATCAATATCAATGCAAAAATGCAAAAAATGAAGATTTTTGGATAAGCAGTATAATTTCTACAACAGTGAATTTTAAAGTTTTATGCTGTTTTCTTA
Organism: Loripinus fragilis; assembly: GCA_964019695.1. NCBI lineage: Eukaryota > Metazoa > Mollusca > Bivalvia > Lucinida > Lucinidae > Loripinus > Loripinus fragilis. Next base: position 35,242,637 of record OZ026523.1, read on the forward strand.
TCTGTTACAGTGTGTTATCGTGACATGCAATGAAATCGGATTCAAATCATGTGTTTTCCAATGTACAGCACTGTTTTTGCGTTTTTTGCATTAATTAACAAAAAAATAATAATTAACTGTGTAAAGACGAATAAAATGGTCTGGAACGAACGCATGAGTCCGTTCAAACATGTTCATGTCGTTTAAGGAAAAATTTGATAAGGGTTTCTGGTATTAAATGGATATTGAAAATATGCGTTTCTTTTGCTGTCAAGTATACATGCAAGAGATAATTACATGTACCATTATCAAATGGGCTCCCATTAAACATCTAAACGTGGGCCACCATCGGCCCGCCAGCGAAACGCCATTTTGCGTTTCGATGCGTTTCGATGGCAGGCCGATAGTGGCCCAAGACTATATGCTGGCTGGGTCATCTGTTCGTGGAATCCACTGAAAGCGTCTCAGTGATATATGCTACAAATGTTTTCATGGACACACATGAATTCTGTTATTCATTCAGTTAAACTGTGCTGCACAGATTTCACGTCATAAAACTCGCTTATCTTGCTTTCTGAAACTACATTTAGATTACATTGCAAACAGAACGACTCTAGTTCAGACTGATCAGAATCCACACGGTTTGTTCAGAATTAACACAGTTTGTCATGCCAATTGTGCCATGTTACATTATTTGGTTAATGTGAGAGTTAACTTGTATTCATTTGCTAAGAATGTCAAATGACCGTAGTTTCTACTTGCTTTTTGGATATATCAACTGCTAGAATTTAGAAAGTGGGGACTGCTAAGCTTTTGGTCAAATCAAAATGAAAATTATATTAACCCTTAAAGCGCCAACCACAACTGCAGCAGACAATAAATTTTACATTTTCCCAAATTTCGACAAAAATAAGGTATGATATTACATGAGAAATACCATGCCTTATTGGTTATTTTTGAAAAAGCAAAACTTGAAATTGTTGTCTGCTGCAAATTATAGGTGGCGCTTAAAGGGTTAAAAAACGCAACGCAGCTTTCCATCAGGTTTTAATTTAGGGCTGTTGGGCCATGTATTTTGAAAACAAATTGAATCAAGAAAGCGAAGTGTGACGCCAGCATCAGTATTTATCTAACAAAATTGCTTTACATATTTTTCAATCAAAGATGGGGCAAAATAGGGGTTAGGAAACACAGAAAAACGTAACTAGAACTGAACTGCCCTATTCACCGGGTGACAATATAAGCGAAAAGATTTACGACTTTAATAGCTACATTCTATATTAAAAAAGAAGCAATAAAAATGATAATGTCACTTTTTCTAGTGTTATCAGTAAAATCAACTTTGTCACAACGAAGCATTAAATGGTTTCAAATAGGTAAGGGTACTCTCGAGGGGGTAAATACTGCTGTTAATTTGGATAAACCTTTTTTTTTCTACCAATTTTATGCAGAATTCTTTAAAAAGTAATGAGTATGATCAGGAAATACCACAATCACACACTGTAGACCAACCCACATCACCGTGAGGAAGAGCCACAGATCATTTATAGTAACAATACATCTGTAAGACAATAATAGCAAAGCAACCAGCTTTTTCTTCCTCTTCAAGGTGATTGCAAAACTTGAATCGACACAAAGTAATGCATAACAAAACAAAGACAAACACAGAACTCCCACAAACAATGGGAAGTACATTAAGCAATAGATGAACATCAACAGAACCACAGCCTTAGAACGGACAGCAGTCTAAGCCTGTGGGGGCTTAAATGCATTCTACTAGCGCTAAATCTTCGCCCTAGATTCTGCTGTTGTTAAAACGCAAACTTGCTTAGCTCACATGGAGGCTTCATCACTAATGAAATGTATCATCACAGAGAAACAATCAAATCAAATTAACACATTAAAAGGGATAGCCAGAACTAAAGAAAACCTCAAGTTGAGCTACGGCGGGCCCAGCCAACGACATGCATCAGGCACCAACCAACGGATTAAAGCTTTACGTCAGGGCCGTCATTAAGTCTTGAGGCCTGACTCACCGTCGTGCAATTAAAGAGGAAACCATAGCTATCAACCGTGATTGGGTTCACAACCAGGCATGCAGGCTAAAGACTGTATTCAATGTAACATTTGTCTGGCTTTCATAGTCCAGTGTTTGATAGTTTGAATATTTAGAAGTTCGAAGGTACCTCATTTCTCACTGCGGCTCCTTTAATATGAATAAACATGCATGCTGACAAAATCTTGTTGCTGCAATGCATCATAAACTTATTTAATTGTCTGTGTAACATATAATACGAAATCAGAAATATCTAAAGTGTATCATATTCAATAGGAAAACTGTTGGTAGACTGCCAACAAAGTCGCAGGTGCGAATTTTCCTCGTCTTGACTCTAAATACTCTTTGTTTTTACAACCAGAAAATCAGCATTACAAACTAATGTTGTGCTTTATGCTTAGTCTAACAACACTGAAAGTTGCATTTTATGTGCTATTCGCTTGTACGACAGACCATCGACCTTACTTGCAGAAAACCCGTCATCATTAAAATATTGATTTCGATAAATTATGCAATATTTTAAAATTCAGTAGATTCAGATTAGTAGAATTTTCGGTCTTGTTGCTAAGACCATATACAACAAGGGTCTTACTATCTTTGGACAGACTGTCTCGATAGCATATGCTACATGTAGCTTAAACGCTTGCACAGTTTGCTACATTGAAATGTGAACTTTGAAACGCGCAAACATCACTTGTAAAAGTGCAAACTCATGGACATGAATATATAGTAAACAAACAATCTTTTCCACAAAGATGATCTTGAAAAGCTCATTTACCTCCAGCGAGTATAAATCGCGTAAATCAACCACAACTCGATACCTGTCTATTATCTGCCCTTTATTCAGGTGTCAATCTGAACTTGAAACAAAGGGTGTCGTGTTGCCCATTAATAGAAGTAGAACTGTGATAAGTAAAACCTACCTTTTGACAGGAAAGGAACATGTTATATTTCAGTATACATCCACGTCCTCGCAATCGTCTTGTGTCCATTGGAGACCGAATTACTACCAAATCTGCTGCACCTACATATGCATAGACTTCTATGATAACCATGCATCAATGTACATTAGATTATTTGATGAACCTGGCACCACATAATTTTTCTGTGACCCAACATATAAACATTATTCTTGGGTCTTATATTCATGCCCTAAGTTCAGTCTTCGGGTAGGTCGATCTTTCAGCTGATAAAACAACAATTAAGACAACTCACGTGGAAATGGTGTTTCTGACATTGGGAGACAGAAGAGATTAAGGACGCTCAGTGTTGTCAGAACACCCACTATATACAAAGATACACAATGGGCCTTGGCTTTGCAGGTCTGGGTCAGAATAGGAACCATTACATGTACTTAAATCAAAGCATTTTAAAGTTCAGTTTTGCCATTTAGGGCACGCACGAAAATGATTGGTTTATAAAAAAGCAAACTCATTTGGTGTATTCTGAAGACGAAAATGATATTTTGGACCTGCACAGAACCTTCGAATAAATCATTTATTATATATCATGTTGAAATATCAAAACTTAACTAAGTAAATACTTAAATTATATATGTAATTCTTTGCCATTTGCTGAGCACGGGTGTTGAAAAATCGCCACATATACGGATGAGTCCACATCGCTTATGATAAGGTATAAACTATCAACCCCAATCTCACACAACAATATGTCAGTTTTTTGTGGGAAGCCTAATTGTGTTTTCTCTACCCATCTCATTTAGGCGGATTAACACTATATACGTTTACATTCATAACCATGTCCCTCAATCCACCCAGGAAGGTTGTCATCACAATTAGGGAAATGGAAAATCCAGTACATGAATATAAAATTCATATAAAATCCATGTTGTATAACAACTTGCTTAATATCTCATCTCTTTTTTCTAAAATTCCACTGATCTCTCAGTTTCCCCTTTTCTTTTTGCATATTAGTTACATCCCTGGATAAGAATGAGTCATCATCCCTCGAATCATTTAATATTCACTTAACAATATTTTATGGTGAATTTCAGTGTCGTTAGATTCTGTCATAGGTATAAATTACAGGCTCCAAACAATTTACAGAGGTTACAAGACACATTATTAATAAAGGAAACATTATATATCAATTAGTGATAAATGTAAACATTTGTTAGTCTGTCTTGAATAGATATTTTCCTCTGCTGCGTCATCATGACCAGTATAAGCTTAGCCATGCTGTAAGATAATTGTGTTTTTTGTTTTCTTCTTGAGTTTTTATTTCGTCTGGTCTTCGCATACCTCTATGCACTGACTGCGTGTGGCTTAAATATTTTAAACGGTTATTCCAGTTTTCACTTAACTGTAAACATAGTCTACTGGTTATCAAATATGTCAAAGCGTGTTGGGTTTTATTAAATGACAGAGGGTATGTACTTTTGATGAATAGATTGTCTTCACCTTCAAATAATTCTATACACTGACTAAGTTTGAAGTTGCTTTCACTGTGTGTGCGAAAAGCCTTTCAAAATGCATAAATTATATTTTTTTCCAGAAAAAAAATAATTGAAAAAATATGTGTGCTTACCCTACCTAAATTTTTCAGACCGGTTACCTGAAACACACTATTGTTTTATTTGGCCATGTGAATACCACACTATGTAATTAGCTGCATTTGTAAATGCATCATATAAGTGTACTCCAAGTAGCGGATAAGGGCGTTGGTGTACTCTTATTTAAATATAGTTAACGTGATTTTATATTTATATGAATTTGGGGTCCCAAAGAATGCACACATATTTTCTCAGGGGTTCCAGATATCTATCTATCTATCTATCTATCTATCTATCTATCTATCTATCTATCTATCTATCTATCTATCTATCTATCTATCTATCCTTAGCTTAAACCAGCCATATATGGTTATGAATAGAAAATTGTCATTCACAATAAGGTCAGATCCACAAGGTAGTTCAGGGCCTGGTATTACAATGTCTACTTAAAGTTAAGGAAGACTTAAGTTAAGTACTCATTTTTCAGGATGCAAAAATTAACTTTTCAAACTGGTTAAAATCAAAGCAGTTTCATTTTCTCTGAAGATCACGATGATATCTTTGACCACAAATACCACATCGATACGGGCAATTTATTTAGAATTTAATTTAGCATGTTGAAATATCAATACTTAACTAAGTCTTGCTTAACTTTAAGGAGGCATTGTAATTCCTGGCCCTGATGTATAAAATGCATGCATTTTTGCATCTTGACTAACCTGAGGCTTACATAATAAATTGAATTTTGGTAGTCAGACTGTACTGAGGCAGTGTGACCTTTTTGAGAACACAATGTAAATACTAATAAGGTACATAAAACGTCTTAAATGTAAAAGTTAAAGAAAATATACTCCCATTACTTTGCATTGCGTATTTTACAAGCATTAAAAGTAGGTCTCGTTTATACTGATTTGAATAATGAAGCAAACCGTGTACTGCAAAAACGCCCTTAGAGTGTCTGTGAAAAACGAAGGTTCAAATCAACGTATGACTTATTATGGACCAATTTAAGTGTCTCCCATTTGGGCTATTGCATTCACCGTTTACGTTTACTTATGCTGAAGACCGAATAGCACAGAACATGATCAGTCTTGCGCTGTTGCTACAGCGCAAGACTGATCATGTTTTGTGCCTTTCTGGCTATTATCTTAGGGACGTTTCGCACGAGGCTTTATATAAAAGGCTTCAAGTTACGTTGTAATTCACCGAACCAACAAAAGACATCTCCTTTTGTGTAAGACGTTGTGTGATAAATGTCTTTAATGGGTAAACGCAACATTTCTTCCCGATGTAATTTCATAATCACCTTACCACTAAAAAGCATTTGTTTGCATAATTTGCCTCCATGATCGATCTTAATTCATCGCAAGAATTGTATTACCGTTCTCGTTCGAATGGGTGTGTCTTTATTTACATTGATAGATACACCATGCAACGCCCAATGCAACTGCACATTCGGCACAAACAAGCTGATAAGATTCAAGAAAACATTCACTAATATTTTTACCCATTGAACTCTTTGCATGTTGGGTTATTTTTTCATGCGTTTGTTGTCGTTTGCTGACTTCTTTTCAAAATTAACTTATTCGAAAAATATTTCAGGAACACTATCAGAGTGTCAATCGGATTGGATCCAGATAAGGACCGACGTTTTGTCGGTCCTGATCTGGGTCCAAACTGTTTGCAAAGTTTTTCAGCAGATGACAAAAGTCGCCGCTAGCAAGAAAAGTACTTCTACAGCCCATCATATAAGTAAGTAGAGAAGACCCTGATCAGACATCGCGTTCTGGGTCGAAGAGTCGCTGGTTCGAAACTTACACTGTGGGCACTTCGTTGTATCATTGAGTAAGGCATATTCTTCAACTCTGGAAGACTGGAAATCCTCTCGACATGACCGATGGGATGTAAAGTATCAACACACACATGAAATGTATGGGCTAACACGTGCATGCGTTGACCGCAAATATACAGGAGATTGGTTTAGCTTGCGAGGAGGCCTTTATGAGCACCCAATGCCTTCTTCAAATTGTAAATACAGTAAAACCTTTAGACACATCAAAGGTCTTAATTGCAGTTGATATTAAGTTAATAAGCAGAATTAGGACATTCTGCAATACTTTTGACCTGTAATAAGCAATAATCGGTCTTGAAAACCAATTTTTTGTCTTCTTTTTGAGTGGCCGCTTAAGACAGATTTTACTCTACATCGTATATCCCACAAAATGCCATTAGCAGGCCCACCATGTAGATCTTACATAAACCACTTTGGGTACATCCTTCTTGCAAACAAATGTAGGTACATAAAACATTCAGAAAGTATCATAAAACGTTATGAACCGACAATAAGTTAAAACCAGAGATCGTAAAAAATAAATTGTAATAATTTCAAGACAGTCTGAAGATATATTTTGTAATTATATTACCTCTATATATCATAATTGTTATAAAGTAAAAACCCTTTAAGCGGCCACTCAAAAATAGACAAAACAAAGGATTATCGCTTAATGCAGGTCGAAAGTGCAATATTTTTGCAAAAGGTGTTGATCAACTTGCTGTATTCACTGAAAATGAATTTTTCAAGAAAGTTGAACTATTACTTCAATCAATATTCAGGTCTGCATTGCATAGATCCTTTGATAAACCACAGGAGCTTGAAGTTCTATCTTTAAATCGCTTCTAAACCCTAAAACCGAAAATTTCATAATGTCATTACGTAGTTACTGGGGATTTCACACAAATGAAATAACGGTTGAATTTATGAAGGGCTACCCAAGGCTCCCGCTACGCTTGCTGAAAAGGATTTGGTTTTGTTTCCCAGCTAAAACTCAGAACAGAAACTATCTCAAGGAAATATAAACAAAGCCTTTAACAGAAAAAGTGCAAGATTCCTACCTTCACGTTTTTATAGCAACAACGCAGTTTGGGGGACTCTGAACTAGACGTATATTTTCCAAGAATAAGCTGCTTCCAACAGTCATAAAGAACACAATAATATTCCAAACAAGTTATTTTGAAACTGTTTTTGTCATTTCTACCATGTTTACACATGTGATTGTCAATTCAATTTCCTTGAAAAAATGTGACGTCATAATGTGACGTGTACAAGTCGATAAATTCATTGGGGCCTCCAACGGGGGAAAATGGAACAGAAGTATCAAAATCTGTTCTACTGCTAAAGGAAAGGGCTACCGGGGGGGGGGGGGGGGGGGGGGGGGGCAAAATTTCAAATATTTTTTGAGGTGCTTGGAGTTCCTGATATTTTTGGGGGTGATAGTAGATGCTAGGCCCGAGCCTACGTAAGAAGAAAAAATAAGAGTACCCCCCTTAGTTCATCCAAGAAAAATATCAGGAATTTCAAGCACCTCCAAAAACTATTTGAAATTTTAGCAACCCATAAAAATATCCCCTATTCTGTACATTGTCCTTAAGAAAAGACTCTAAAATGCACAGAAATGACCCCTAAATATAGTCCAATTTTGTGATGGCCAAAAAAAAATATCCACAAAATCTTCATACCCCAAAATATATTTAATATTTTAACCCCCAAAAAATGACCCGAGCCTACGTATGTATGAAAATACCAGAGGACCCCCCGGGGTTGTCGGTGGGGTGGGGTGGAGTGGGGTTGGGAAGAGTGGCGAGGACCCAGGGGGGGGGGGGGGGGGGTACTCTCAATTTTTCAGTGGGGACCAGAGTCAGACTGTTCCATATAGAGCAGCTTAATTCGGGTCCATACTGTTTGCTGTTGCCCACCACCCACCCCACATTTGCTTATTTTCATGTCGCTTGTATTACACTGTATATAGTTGTTCATTGCTTTGTATTGATTACCATGTGCTCTCCTTAAAGGAGGAAATAAAGAATCTATCTATCTATCTACTCTTCACCCCGATAAAATATCAGGAATTTTAAGCACCCCAAAAAATATTTGAAATTTTAGAAACCCAAAAACATATCCCAATTCTGTACAAAGACCTGAAGAAAAGTCCCTAAAATGCATAGAAATAACCCCTACATATAGTCCAATTTTGTGATGACCCCAAAAAAATATCCACAAAATCTTCATACCCCAAAAAATATTTATTTTTCTTAAAACCCCCAATAATATTTAAATTCACAATTTTGAACCCCAAAAAATGACCCGAGCCTACGTATGTATGAAAATATCAGAGTACCCCCCCCCCCCCCCCTGGGGGCGAGGACCCGGGTTGGAATCTTAATTATAGTACCCGTTGTTGCCCAGTTCTCCTCCATCGGTTACTTGTCCATATAATATCTCTCTTCCAAATTGGTATACCCAAAGAGACACACATCTTGAAGAATGTACTCTTCTGTGTTGTTTTAGTTCCCGAAACCCGGGACACGCCATAATCTCCTCCACCGATCCCAGCACCTAAACATTCTCTCGTTTATTCTTATACATACTTTTGAATACCACGTCACTGGATTATCCCGTCCACAAGGTGAGTTAAAATAGGGGAACCTCCCTCAATAATGATTACTTTCAGTATTTCATGTCGAAACATGTATTCTGAGTGTTTCAAAGAAACGTCGAGGCTCATTCTGTCTCATCGAGACGGGTTTGTTGTTTTGATAGGATAGTGCCAAACAAGTGTAAAACGAGCCTTTAATCAGACTCCAACAATGTATCCCATTTCAGCTCACCTAAATATAATTTTAGTGATCAATTCAAAAAGATTATCCAACGTTATAAAAATGTTGGATATCACTTGGATATCATTTCTGGTTGTAAACCAAATCACGGTTTATAGCTGTATGGTTTCCTCTTTAATTGCACGACGGTGGGTCAGGCCTCAAACTCAATGGCGGCTCTGGCGTAAAGTTTTAAGTGGTGGGTTGGTGCCTGATGCTTGGCTGTAGCTGGGCCCACCGTGGCTCAAATTGAAGTTTTCTTTAGCTCTGACTATCTGTGAGTCGTGAGCCCTTTTCTCTGTTTAGTCATAGTTTGTTGATCGTGTTGTTTCTCTATGATGATACATTGCAGTAGTTACAAATGTAAGAATACTCATTTTTGCGCTTCAGCAACGGCAGAATCTAGGGCGAAGAAATGTATTTAACCGATGGCTTTGGCTACTGTCCGTTCTAAGGCGGTGGTTTTGATGTTGTTGCTTCGATGTTGATTGTTGAGGGATTCTGTTATTGTTCTATGTTTTGCTGTGCGTTAATTTATGTCCAGTTTTGCAATCATCTTGATGGGGAAGAGAGGGCTTGTTGCTTTACTTTGTTTGTCTTCATGGTGTCTCGTGATTGTTGTGTCGCTCTTCCTAACGATGCCACGGGTTTGTCTGCAGTTTGTGATTGTGGTATTTCCTGATCATACTCACTTCTTTTTTTAACGGGGAGGTATTGTATTACTCCGGTCGTCGGCATTAGCATCGGCGCGTACACATGCTAATAGTATTGTGTAATTAAAGATGGGATGACAGTGCCCAAGCCACATGCATAATTACATGTCTAGACCATAAACAAAATACTTACAAAGTTTCAAAAAGATCGGTATACGGTGCGATGAGTTGCGCTCACAGATAACCAAATGCCCAAAAATTTAAAAGTGAAAAAAATAAAAATAAAGAGAAACTGACGATATTTCCACGCCGCATGCGCATCTTCAGCATCTGAAAGATAAAGAAAAAGGACGAAAATTTGCGTCCACAAAGTTCCCACTCATATCTTCTACGGACGGACGCACAGACAGACATACCTATTTTAATAGTCTCTTTTCTAACGTCGGCAAAAAAGTACCAGCATTAATTGGTATTGCAGTAAGTGCCATCAGCTAGATTATGAGGTTCTATATGTTTTGCAAAGAATTGAAAATTATAAGATCTACTAGAATCTAAGACAACAATCCAGATTGCTTTCTCCGTGTGCGTTTGCAACAATCAAGTCGGCTATATCTGCGAACAGACTGTGCATTTTCGCAGCTGGAGAGCGAGCGAATGCGCAACTCAGGTATGTGCCCAGAAAAAAATCTTAAAGCGGGCCACCATCGGCTCACTGGCGGGACGATGTTGGTCGACACTATATGCTGGCTGGGAATGGTCTAACATGGGTTTTGAATCTAACATAAACAACAATCTTATTAAATCACTTCGCACAGAATACAGCAAGATTTTGTTGCACTTGTAAACAACAAAAACGCGGACCAGACTTCGCATCCGCATAGCCTCTGATCCATGCATTTGATAATCGCTCTTTGGATAAGTCAGTAGTTTAAGTCATGCTTTCAATATTTTAGCTAGTCGTTGTAGCTGATCAGGCTAGTTTGAGCATAACCTGGTCAAAATTGTCGCGACGAGTCCTTATCAAGAAAGGAGAGCTGCCCAAATATTATTTCACAGAAATATCTCAGTACAAGTTATCTCGAATTTGCAGGGGAAAATAGATAATATTGAAAAACGGATCCTTCAGAAATAGAGAGAACCCACAATATTAGAAACTGCAGACTCGGTTTTATAGAGTCTATTCCTCAGAACTGTAATAAAATGCTCTGCCCAAAGCACTACGCTTTTCCTGGGCAAGCTTGAAAAAGCGGTTAGTACTTTGTGCGCATATGACAACCGCCCTTATTGAATGAATCATCGGAAGGAATGAGAATGACTGTAAAAAATGAGTTCATGATCAATCTCCACGAAAGTATGGGACCGGCCCGGGATCGAGCTCGCCACCCACGATTTCAGATTCGGGCCACCCAAGCTTATTGAAGCTTAAATGCGTATCGACTTACACAAACACCCCCACCCCCAACAAGAGCACCTACACTACACACACTCCACCACCACCACCACCACGACATCGGGGCACCACATATCGACATCCAGGGCGACGTAAGAATTATCCATGGTAAACCCCGTTGGTAGCCTCATAGCTTGAAATCGATTTACAATCAACCGGTGCGTATGTAAACATAACGTCACACCGCGGGTTTTTTTGAAAACAACAACCGTTTGTGCTAAGATAAAAAAGATTTTTTCCTGACAAGCAAAGGTATGGATATGGGTCCGGATGGAGTTCATTTAATGTTCTGAAGACTTTTAACTGGTCGTCTTATTTTTTGGCCAACGGTAAATCATTTTAAAGTTTTTTCTACATTTAATTTCTCCAAGTGTGAGAAAGGCTCGTTTTCGCTGCGTCACAACCGGATACTGGAGCCGGAATGGCTACCGTAACTTCTTTCTTATTTTCAAACGCTCAATATTTTAATTCACTGATATGTCATGAAAAGTTATCCATGCCTCGCATGACCTGTTGACATAGTTTTTATGGTTAGATGTTCATGTTTCGCCAAAAACGTCCTGGTAACGGCGATTCAAAGGTGCCTGAAATTTAGTTTCACTCCTGGTCATTACTACGTAATGACATTGTGAGCTTTTGATTATGAGGCTATAGGGGTGATTTAAGAACAGAACTTCAAGCTCCTGTGGATAAACACATATTCATCATTTAAACCATCTTTCTGAACCCATATAGTGGTTTCCTTGCAAACAGTGTGGATATGGATCAGCCAGATTCTAAAGAAGATGGCTGATCAGGATCTACACTATTTGTCATGCAGCTTATGTTATGATGGATGCGGATGAGTTGTTTTCATTTGCTAAAATAGCAAGTGATGACAGTTTCTACTTCTTGGTGATTTAGCAAAGTTCGATCCCTGAAATGATGTATGATTGTGGTATCTTCCTTGTCATATATTTTGTACATCCATACGATATGAATCGGTGGTGACATGACGAGGAAAAGCATGTGATATATTGTTTGGTTTCGCTTATTTATTTGCTTCATTTCACTAATGATTTATCGTATTTTCCCCATCATTATACCGTCTAATTATTATATGAATATTTCAAATATCTTTCCATTGTAAATTACATTTTTAAGTCAAATACAATTTGTTTGCTTTGCTTTGAAGTCATATGATACAGAACAGATCACTGATCCAGAAACGACAAGCGCTAATGTTCAATGAATCTTTGGTATTTTTTAAATTTAAGAGATTTCAGGAGTAAGCTTGTCCAGTGGGTAGGATTCGGGAAGGGACGGATCCAGGATTTCTGGAAAGGGGGATCATAAGTATAAATGCGTGGGGGTTCACTTTGCTGATTTTATCTAATTTTCTTACATGAGGTACTGAGACCAAATTATTTTATTTTCAGAGGATATTTAAAAACGAGGGAGGAGGAAGGGGGCTCAAGCTAACCCACTGAACACCCTCTGGACCCAGCACTGACATTATTGTATACGTGGTTTAAAACGGTTCTTTTCATGCGCGGAGAAAATTCCGTCAACTTTTTTTTTTATCACCGACGTATTTCACAGGAGGGCCGTACAGAACTCCCTCGAGAAGCAATTGGAGGGGGTCCGTACAAGATTTTCTAAGGAAATCTAGAGCCACATGTGATTTTTCAGGACCCCCTGTACCCTCCCCCCTCTGGTTTCGCAGGACAAAATACAATGAAGTCTCGTGAAATGGCTCCTTTTGACTTCACTGATTGGAAAAATGTATTCGCATCTATCAAACTAGACTTACATCAGCCTTAAATGCACCAATATGCTCAGCGTACCCCGTTTCCCGTACCTCTGTCAATTGTGTAATTCCGCACAAACTTGAATAAGAGCATTTTAATATTTGAATACTTAATCTTTCTCTCTCACAAAAAGGACAAGTTTTATGAATTATTATATCATAAACAATAAAATTATTAATATATGATTACCTGTACAATGATATACACCATATATCACGGTAAATCTTAGCTGACTTTGATCATTTTTAACATGCTGTATTTCATTAACAGACCAATCTATTAAAATTACACGACTATTGTATAACATGAGTCACTCCATATAAGAGGGTCTGGATGGGGGCTAACTGATAAGAGAAAAGTGGCCTATGATATAGTTTCCTGAAAGGGGAAACGGTCCAAAATAGCGGGAAATGGGGGCATTAAATGCAAAGAAAACGTTGAAAAAGTTTAGAGAAAGGTACACAAATTAAAATTTGAAAATTCAATATTTAAAGAAAATGCCATCAAAGAATAGCTAATAAAATGAAATGAAAATGTCATATTGTTGAGAGAGAGAGAGAGAGATGTCGTGTGCCTGTCAGTGTTCTGTGTCTCTTCCTCACAGTGCCGTGGGTTGGTATGTGGACTGTGATTGTGGGCATTTCCTGGTCATACTCGCTTGTTTAATGAAAACTCCAGATTAACCTATTTTCATGTTTTAGAGAAACGTAATTATTGTGTTAAGGAAAGGCAATTTTGTAAAAGAAACATTTGCTTAATTTGAACTGATAGAAGTAGTTAACACCACCTCCAACCCCATACACACACATCTAGACCCTCTGTAAAAGTGTACCTGTCGCATAGGCATCCAGTGACGGCAAGGCGAGCCTGGCATCCGCGCACCTAGTCTGAGCCTTCGCTGTTCAGCAGCACAAAGAATGGCGGCAGATAAAGCTTCAGACCTAGCCTCACTGAATAAAAACTTCATTAACTTTTCAACATCTTCAAATGCTGCAAACAGCACCTGTGGAATTGCATGCAGCTGTTCTAATATGCTACCTTTAGAACGTATGTGCATCATCTAAAGTGGTCCTGCATCTAAAATGGTCCTGGCATCTATTTTGGTCCCAAATTGCCTCTAAATTGGTCCCGGCTGGCATCTATTATGGCACGCTAAGCAGACTCTAAAATGATCCCCGTTATATTCATATGCATCATCTAAAGTGGTCCTGCATCTAAAATGGTCCTGGCATCTAAATTGTGTCCTGACTACTATGACTCCCACATGTATAGATACTTCCATATGACTGTTTTTGTTTGTTTGTATTGGCCTTAACCATTTATTGCAAATGTGTTTGTGCTAAATAAATCATTTGTCATTTGTCAAAAACTGCGCAGAAATGCTTAAGTAGGTATGTGTGCATGAGATTATTGTTTCACTTTTATTTACTAGATAAAACCAACAAACTGACAGTGTGCATCAAGTGAATCATCAGAATAAAAAGACGGGGCAACCGCACAGTCTGGTCACGACAGTGTGCTCGTTTGAATGCACAGTTATTGCGTTTCCTCGCTGTGTGATCTGATTAGCACATAAGTATTTTCGCTTTTTAGATGGTGTTGACCGGCGATTACTACTAAACCTCAAGACGTAGACGAGCAGTCTGGTTTGAATTTTACCTGGTCTGAAACCCCGAAATCAGGTTTCCTGCTGCAAGAATTGAAGATAAGATCATCAGAGTATTCGCTGTGTGAAAGTGATATTATAATGTAAACAAAATGAAAAGCAGAAAACGTTTATCAGTTCATATGTCGCGTTGGTCACTACCCTCTCCATTTTGATTTCCATTTATTGTTGTTTCATTGTTGATTTCAAGGAACAAGATGGCTAAGTTTTCGATTCTTTTTCTATTGTTGTTTTTGGCGTTGGTGCAGTTCAGGTTTTTGTGTGAATTTTCCAGTAGTATAATATAGTATCCCACCACCCCGTAAAATAACCACGGAGCTTAAATTAGCAATATGGGTCAATATGGGTCCGTGAAATAACCTTTTGTTCTCATATAGAAGACCTTTCCCCGATCAAATTTCTGGTCAGGAAAATATCCAACCCACCTTATTAGAAATTTCCCAATTTTATACATATTTTCCCGGAAATATGGTTCTTTGGAAAATGGGGCAAAGTGACAACTGACCAATATACGAGCTGACCAAATGGGATATTAAAATATTCAAATGTAAGACTGAGCTGAGTACACTTTAGATCAGCTGAACCACATCTGTACAAAAGCATCAGAAAACCATGTGCACAAAGCGAATACTCAGATCAGCATGGACATATGTTGTGTGCGCTGGGTCTTCGCTGTGTGTTCAATGCTCGGAGAGATGCAAAAACACAATATTTTCTCACACACAAAAGAGCAGACCCTTATCAGAATGGGCGTATACCAACTCATGGCGAATGAATGTTGTTTTTAAAAAGGTGCGATAAAAATGAATGGCCTGGCCCTATCATTTTCTATAGAAATCCATTTTTGCTCAAAGTTGTCCCCAAATATTCATCTGTCCGCTACCTTTTTGACGATACACATAAAATTTGAACAAGATCGGCTTACATGCCTCTGCAATATCAAGTTCAGAAAATCTGACTATAGCCCCGCTTAGTGCACTTCACGTTGTAAAAAGATTAATCAAGGCCCATAACTCTGTTACAAATTTATGAAAATCGACAGGTAAAATTCCATCCAAGATCTTGCCAATATAAATACATATATAAAATTGTGTGAAATTTCATCCATTTGTTCTCACGATATCGAGTGGAAACGGAATTCTGACATCACTCAAGGGCCATAAGTTACAAGTTGGAGAAAACTGACATGTAACAATCACAGCTTGTCTGTATTAAAAGCATATGTAAAGTTTCGCCAAGTTCTGTCCATGTATTCTGTAAATTACAAATTTGCGAAATATGACGTGTTACAATCTCAACCCAGACCTTGTGAATATCAATTCACACACAAAATTTGGTAAAATTCTATCTATGAGGTCTTACAATATTGAGCGGAAACAAACATCTGACATCAATTAAGGGCCATAACGCTATTACAAATTAGAGAAAAATCATGATGCATAAGAATCTTAATCTAGATCATGCCAATATCACTGCATATACCAAATTTGGTAAAATTTTATCAATTTGTTCTTAAGATATTAAGCGAAAACGAAAAGGTGAAGTCAATCAAAGGTCATAACTCAAATTTGCGAAAAATGACAAATAACAATCCCAACCTACATCTTGTCGATATCAATGGACATACAAAATTTGGTCAAATTCTAACAATCTGAGCGGAAAATTAATTCGAGATGAAATTCTGACAGCAGTCAAGGGATATCACTCTGATATAATTTTTTGAATAAACATGTGTAACAAACCCAATCTGGATATTGTCTGTAAAAATGTAAAACATAATTTGATAAAAAAAACATCTATCAATTTGTTCTCAATCAATAAAACTGAACGAAATTACGATGAAATGACGAACGGATGAATAAACAAAATGACAGACATCTCAATATACTAAACTGAACGAAAATACGATAGAATGACGAACGGATGGATGGACAGAATGACAGACTTCCCAAATCAATTATGCACCCCTTTTCAACGAAGGTCTATAATTAAAATCAAGGGTATCCAAGTAATGTAATCTCACTTATAAGCCTTAGACTCAAGGTACCTTAAAATCAACTAGGGCAACTAGAGGTAAGTTTTTCTATCCAGAGGCTTAGGGTTAGTACTACTATGCAGAAGCAATGCCTCTTCCACCAGAGATCAGTTCTACTTGCCAGGGTCACATTCATTGCTGCTAGAGGCACTACTGCTATAAAGAGTTCCTGTTGTTTTACCAAAATATCAGTAGTATATTATCTGCCGGTAGAGGTCAGAAGTACATCCCAGAGTCCCTGTTACTGCAACCAGAGGTCAGTATTACTATCTACAGTCTCACTCATTGCCACTAGAGATCATTACTGCTATCCAGAGTCACTATCTTTTACACTTAAGGTCAGTACTGTTATCCAGATTCCCTGTTTCTGTCACCGGAGGTCAATAATAGTAACTATATGTCACGAATCTGCTACTAGAGGTCAGTACTGCTATACAGAGACCCTGTCTCTGCAACTAGAGGTCAGTACTAGTATCCAGAGTCCAGTACTCTGCAACTACCGGCCAGTATTAGTATCTAAGGTCCCAGTCAGTGATATTAGAGGCCAGGTAAATTATCAAGAGTCGCAGTTTCTGATACTAGAAGCCAGTATTACTATATTCAGAGGCCCTGTCTCTCACATAGGAAAGTAAGTAAAGGTGCAAAGATCAGGAATCGATACAATCAAGTACCACACCTGACCCAGGATACCAATCGGAAAGTGACAAACTAACAGTTAGACACCACAAACGAGAGCCAAGAGGTCAGCCCTTTCCCAGCAGGTGATCACAAAGCACATATAAACAGACTCACACAAAGACATAGCAAACATAAGACAGAAAAAACATGAAAGATCCACAAAAGAAGTACCGCCTTTGAACGGTCAGTGAAATATTTTACTGGAGGGGTTTAACCGGTTAAACGGCGCCAATATTAGAGTCATTGCCACTGGAGGTTAGTACTAGTACCTTAGTTACAGTCACTGCTATTACAGGTCAGCACTAGTAACCATAGTCACGGTCTCTGCTACTAGAGGGTAGCACTAATAATCAGTTTCCCAGTCACTCCTAATAGACGTCAGTTCAAGTTCCCATAGTCGCAGTCTCTGTTACTAAAGGGCAAAACAAGCATACATAGTCCCAGACTATGGCCAGTGATAGTATCCAGAGTCCTAGTAGTTGCTACTAGAGGTCAGTACTTTAATCCATAGTCACAGTCTCTACTATATGGTGGGTACTAGTATCCTGGTCAATGTCTCTGCTACAAGAGGTCAGTACATGTACTAATATCAATAGACCCAGCCATGGCTACTAGAGGTATGTAATGGTATCCAGCGTCCTTGTCATTGCCACTAGAGGTCAGAACTAGCATCCAGAGTTCTAGACACCGCCACTAGAGATCAATACTCGTAACCAGAGTCCCTGTCACTGCCACTAGAGATCACTGCTTGTATTTAGACTCCCAGTCATTGCCACTAGAGGTCTGTACTATCATCTTGAGTCCTAGATATTGCCACTAGAGGTCAGTACTGCTATCTAGAGTCCCTGTCATTGACACTTAATATCAGTACAAGTATCCAGAGTCCCGGTCATTGCAACTAGAGATCACTGCTAGTATTTAGACTCCCAGTCATTGCCACTAGATGTCAGTACTATCATCTTGAGTCCTAGATATTGCCACTAGAGGTCAGTACTGGTATCTAGAGTCTCTGTCATTGACACGAAATATCAGTACAATTATCCAGAGTCCCTGTCATTGCAACTAGAGATCAGTATTAGTATCCAGAGTCCTAGATATTGCCAATAGATGTCAGTACTTGTATCCAGAGCCCATGTCATTGCAACTAGAGGTCAAAATATATCTGGAGTCCACTCCATTGCAACTAGAGGTAAGTACTAATTTTAGAATCCCAGTCATTGCTACAGGAGGTCACTTACAATACCCTGAGTCCCTGGCAATGTGACTAGAGGTCAGTAAAAGTATCAAGAGTCTCTATCATTTCCTTTAAAGACAAGGGTCAGTATCAAGAGTTCCAGTCATTGCCACTAGAGGTCAGTAAAAGTACTGACAATCCTTTTTCTGCATTTAGAGGTCGGTCCTAATATCCAGAGTCCTAGACATGTCATCTAGAGTTCAGTAAAAGTATCCAGAGTCTCCGTCATTGCCACTAAATATCAGTCAAAGTATCCAGAGGCCCTGTCCTTGCCACTAGAGATCAATTGCCAATAAAAGCCAGTACTAGCATCCAGAGTCCTAGACATTGACACTAGTTGTCAGTACTTGTATCCAGAGTCCTTGTCATTGTCACTAAATAACAGTAAAAGTATGGAAAGTCCCTGTCATTGCCACGAGAGTTCAGTACTAGTATCCAGAGTCCCTGCCATAGCCGCTAGAGGCCAGTACTTGTATCCAGAGTCCCGTTCTTGATACTAGGCGTAAATAAAATTATCCAGAGTCCCTATCATTACCACTAGATGTTAATTCTACTATCCAAAGTTCCAATTATTGCCAAACGAGGTCAATTGAAGTTTCCAGAGTCCCTGTAAATGCAACTAGAGGTCAGTTAAATATCCAGAGTCCATGTCACTTCCACTAGAGATCAGTCCTAGTATCCAGAGTCCCTACCATTGCAACAAGAGATCATTACCAGTATCTGGGGTCCCAGTTATTGCCAACACAATTCATTTAAAGTATTCAGAGTCCCTGCCCTTGCCACTCAAGGTCAGTACTAGCATCCAGAGGACTAGACATTGACACTAGAGGTCAGTACTTTTATCAAGAGTCCCTGTCATTGTCACTAAATATCAGTAAAGTATCGAAATTCCCTGTCATTGCCACAAAAGGTCAGTTCTAGTATCAAGAATCCCTGTAATTGCCACTAGATGTCAGAACGTGTATCCAGAGTCCGGTTCTTGATACTAGAGGTTAGTAAAATATTGGAGTCCTTTTTATTACCACTAGATGTCAATTCTAGTATCCAGTCCCAGGTATTTCCAAAGGAGACCAGTTAAAGTATCAGAGACCCTATAAATGAGACTAGAGGTCAGTAAAGTATTCAAAGTCCCAGTCATTGTCATTAGAGGTCAGTGCAAGTTGCCAGAGTCCCTGTAATTGCCTCTACAGATCAGTTAAATTATCCAGAGTCCCAGTCTATCCCAAAAGTTGTAAGTAAAAATATCCAGACTTCCTGTTTTTGCCATTAGATGTCAGTACTAGTATCCAGAGTCCCTGTCGTTGCCACAAGAGGTCAGTACTGGTATCTTAATATCCAGATACCCTATTATTGCCACTAGAGGTCAGTAAAGTATCCAGAGTCGCATTTGAAGGCACCAGAGGTCAGTAAAAGTATTCAGAATCCAAATCATTGCAACTAGAGGTCAGTACCAGTATCAAAGTTCTAGTCATTGCCGCTAGATGTCAGTCAAAATATGCACAGTCCCTGTCATTGCCATTAGAGATCAAAACGGATATCAAGAGTCCCTGCCATTGCCAGTGGATCTCAGTACAAGTATTAAGAGTCCAAGGCATTGCCACTAGAGGTCAGTTCTTGTATCTAGAGTCCCAGCCAATGCTAATTGATGTTATTTGAAGTATTAAGAGTCCCTGTGCTTGACAATAATTGTCAGTAAAATATTTAGAGTCCCTCTCGTTGTTACGAGAGTTCAGTTAAACTATCCAGAGTCACTGTCATTGCCACTAGAGATCAGTAGTTGTATCCAGAGTCCCTGTCATTGCCAGTGGGATTGGTACTAGTATCCAAAGTTATTACTTTGCCACTAGAGGTCAGTAGTAGTATCCAGAGTCCCAGTCATTTCCACTTAAGGTCAGTTAAAGTATCCATAGTCCCTGTCAATATTCACTAGAAGTCAGCAAAAGTATCCAGAGTACCTATCTTTGACACTTGAGGTCAGTATACGTATCCAGAGTCCCAGTCATTGCCATTCGAGGTTAGTAAAAGTATCCAGAGTCCCAGTCATTGCCTCTAGAGGTCAGTAAAAGTATCCAGAGTCAATAGTTTAGTATGAGTATCAAGAGGCCTTGTCATTGCCAATAGAGGTCAGTAAGAGTATCCAAAATCCCTATCATTGTCACTAGATGCCAGTACTATTATCCAGAGTCCCCTTCATTGCCACTTAGGGTCGGGGAATAGCGTGGCTTTTGACTTTTCAATTTTCAAAGCCCTGCTAAAAGCCCTGCACTGCAGGGCCAAATTTGTTGTACAATTCCTGGTAAAATCCTTGCTAAATGCCCCCCACCCCCGGGGATTTTACAATGATGACTAACATTAAATGACCTTAATCATTTGAATAAGCATTCCAGCTTTTCCCTATCCCATGGTGGTGCCACATGAATATCTTCAATTAGCCCAGTGGTTTCAGAGAATTTACGAATATATTGTCCAGAGCATAACACAGAAACTACAAGAGGTATCAACTTGAAACTTCACTGGTAGATAGATCTTGATAATGTACAGTGTATAAGAACCATACCTCTCTTTCGCATAATTTAGGAGTTATTATCCTTTGTTAATTTTCACACTTAAATTGGGTCCGGAACATAACACAACAACTATAACAGGTATCAACTTGTAAACACTATTGGTGATATCAACTTGCAGCTATTGAGCTACCGTATATTTTGGAGTATCAATTGTTTCTATCGATTCTCTTGATTTCTGAATCCATAGAGAGAGGGGGGGGGGGGGGTCACGAGATCTGGACCCCCTCCCCCCCCCCCCCCCCCGAAAATTACAAGTGCTATAGGTTTCTTTAGGAATAAGTATGAGGACCTCCACACCCCATCCCTAACCCACAGCGCCTAAAAAAACTTGGATTTCCCAACACTCCCTCCTTGGAAATTTTAGTTCCCTTGGAATTTTCAATTGGAACACTCTGTAAAAGTAAGTAAAAGACGACTAAGACATCAGTCAGGCTTTAGTTTCCCCTTACCTCACTGATACGATAATTTCTTGATCCGCACCTGCCCGAGAACATGGGAAGTAACCACCAAGTTGCACCCCTTTTTGTATAAAGTTAGATGTTTAGGTGCGCTGTTAAGAGGACCTTTTAGACAAGCCCTATTTAAACGGGAAATTAAAACCTCGGCACACCCACAGCACTACGGGGACATACCGTAGGTTTAATTCCGGCACTTAAGCCCTGCAATTGCCCCGGTATCCAGGGTCGCAGGGGGTCGGGGCTGCATTATATCATAAACATCGAACACTTTTTATTCAATGCGGATTAAAGCCCGTCCGCACGAGGCACGAACACACGGAGTTGTCTCAAATGGAATTTCATTTTGGCGTTCAATATTTTAGATAAAACGGCATGCGCGTTAGAAAACAAATCCTGAAACACACACGCACGCAAATGGCTTGTGTCCTGGCTATGTGATTATTTTTGCGGTGGAAACCGTTTAAGTTGAAAAAGTATTAGGTTTGCATATATTTACATTTAGCGCTCAGGACCATTTTAGAGTCTGCTAAGCGTACCATAATAGATGCCAGTCGGGACCAATATAGAGGCTGGTCAAGACCATAATAGAGGCCAGGACCAGTTTAGATGCCAGGACCACTTTAGATGATGCACAAACGTATCACGGAAGCAAATACTTTTCGCATCCTGAAAATATACATTTCAATGTGGCGGACCCAAAAGAGGTCGAATTTTTGCAACCCTTATCCAGATCTGTCGCTCAACAACAATTCTATAGATACAAAAAACATTTTTCACGATACTATCACCAAACTACTGCAATTATCACAAGAAGCTATACTTCATGAAAGAAGTGAAAAAAGTGCAACCCAATGCAGTGTTGAGATTCGTTAATCAATCCTAAACCATTCTCATTCTCATTCTGGTGAGCTTTCCCAAACCTATCCATACAATACGTATGGAATGGTCAATTTGTGAAAGAAGTGGTCACAGGTCGAACATTCTCAATTATGATGTGTTTATGTCCAGAAAGATTGTTTTTATCTTAGCAAACAGTACATCCCCTGATGAAATGGCGCCTTATGCGTCATTTCATCTCGGTCTTCACTGTTTGCCAAAGTACGAATGAGGGTCAACAACCCGAAGCGAAAATTAATTCGTAATGTATATACGTTGTCTAGTAAGGGCACTATAACGCATAACGAAGTCTTCAAGGAAAAAAGAGGAAATGCAGTTTGCTGATTAATTTTGCTTTCATGATCATGTGAATACGTCAAAAATGTCAGGACGACCCGATTTCTCACGAAATGGCTCTGATGTGTGCTTTAAGAAGGTGGAATAAAAACAAACACAATCATTTTTCATGCTAAGTACAAACAGGTTTCACCAAGATCAGAGAGAAACTTATCACTGCATTTTAAACATTACTACTAAAGATATCAGTCAACTGTGTATAAAGCGTGTATGCACGAGAGCAGTGTGTGTGCGCGCGCGCAAGTGTGTGTCTGCGTGTGTTAACTGTCCATTCAATAATATCACATGCATTTCGGACAGAATTGGTAATTTGCGACCTCGCAATGAATAGAATATTTGGAAACTTTCGACAAAACAAGAAGACATAGATCAGACGTCTGGAAAATTGATGTTGGTCTTGAAGCTAAATGTTGACATAACAGACTATGTTAAGTGCTTTCCTGAGCGTAAACCGGCTCAAAGACAGATTTCCTGATGATGGTGCACACACGGACTTAGTAGAGAATGTAACCAATTTTCTGAATACAATCGCGGCCCTTTCATTATCGCAAACCAAAACGAACCATTTTTGCTTCAAATGAGGTTTATTCTGGCCTGAGCACATACAAATAATGCTCGAGAGAACGTTCAGATTATGGACAGATAAGCAGAATCTTGGGTGAGAGTTGTCAGCCCTACATGTTCTCTTGTTTCTCGATTTTAAATCGATGACTGTTGGCACATACTCCGTGCGACGAAGGTCGCCATGCACAACCAACTCTGGTTACATCATTTGTTGGTGTCATTCAGTCAATATAGTCTCAATGATATAATTGATCTGTGGCATGAGATTTCCAACAATGTGGCATTTTGACATATGTAGACTCAGACGAGCCTTGCAGCTTCCTTTTAAGCTTAGAAACTCCAAATGGTGTTCAGTCCGTAGCTTAACAATCATAGAATACTCAAGCCACTAGCAAAGGCTCTGATCAGACTGCGCATATGCGCAGGCTGATCTGAGGCTTTGCTGGTCGCACATACCACCTTGTTGGAAATCTCATGCACTGGCTCAATTATTATATACACTTAGTAAATATTTCAATTTTCACATGTAATCAACCGTCAAGATTTCCAAAATTTAATTCGAGATTTGCGTATTTGGCAGAGTGACAATGTTTCATCACAAATGCATCAGGTAGACATTCAGAATCAACAAAGCTTAGTAATTTTAATTTACAATCCATCTTAATGCATGTCAAAAGTAACGATGATTCATATTTATCATGAAATCTTCTCATGCAGAAAGCTTTTGAAACCTTTTGACACGAGACTCTAATTTTACTTTGGTCGAGTCTGATTAGATGCCCCCAACCCAACAAAAAAGACACACCGGGCGATGATACCGTAAACCACTCAAGAAGGGACAGCACCATTGAAAGCAAATGAATCTGAACTGTAAGCCCTTGTTAAACCATGCAATATGCCACAAACCCAATCAAAAACGTATGAAAAATAACAAAGTTACAGATGTTTGTTTAAAAGAGAAATAAAAGCTATGGATAGCAGCCATTCTAAGTGACGTCACACAGCCCTAATTAAATATGCATAACACAACAACTAGTTTCTTTCTACTCATTTTAACTTTGTTTGCATTCTTATTATTCTTCTGTTTTAAATAGTCGATGTTGAAAAAGTAATCTGTACAGTTTGCGATGAAACTGGAAACTTTATTGGCTTTTTGAATTTACTGGAGGTTAATTAAATATTCAAAATGGCGGTTCCACTGGCTTGTTAGAAATTAGAATTTTGACTTTCGGATTTCTATAACTGTATTGGTTTGCAGATTGTATGATTTAGTAAGGCATTGCATGTCAAAGTCACTTGCTTTCTATGTTACCGTCCCCTTTAGTATTCGCGGTATCCACCCGCCCAGAGATCACAGGTTATGCCTGCCTGCCTACCTGCTTGCCTGCCAGCCTATCTATCTATTGTTTATTGATAACTAAATGGATAACCTCCCTCCCCCTCCCCCTCCCTGGCTGCCTACCCTGGCTGCGCGTGCGTGTGTGTGTGTGTGTGTGTGTGTGTGTGTGTGTGTGTGTGTGTGTCATTATTCCCATCTATTAAACATTCCTTTCGAAATTAGCTGTGTGACATATTCTTATTAACTTGTACAGAGACTTAAGTTCTTTTAAAATCAAGTACATAATTGGACAAGGTGAAGTCTATAAACATTCTTTAATAATAGTGTAAAATTTCGGTTTAATTTGTCCAACAAATGTAGACGAAGATTACTACTCTCTGACCTGTTTAGGACTCCTAAATTAGGAAATTGAATCCGCTTAACACACCAAATCTCACAATAAATATGTCAATAAAAGGCCCTTTATCGTGGTTAACTACTATGGCCTCAAATCAGTAGTTTTAAATTCGATTTTTGACAAGTCATTTGATTCTATGATACAAAGTGAGCTAGAAACCTAGAAGCAGTATAATGAATATTGCATCGTATAGTAGGCACAAGGCCTAAGATACATACACCTGTGTGACGCAAACCCGAGCGACACACCCTTTATTAGAAATATTATTAAAATGTGCATACTTTGTAATACAAATAATGCATTTATCATATTCTGGGAGTGAAATAACGCCATCCTATAAAATTGATAAACCACTAGTGGTTTACAAATTTTCGGGAAACGTTATGACGTCCATAACAACGTTGCGTACATAATGACAAAATTTTAATGTGTTTACGGCAGAAATGAGATTTCAAAGTAATATAAATGCCATAATGATATGATAGAATCTAACATTCGTGCTCTTGTATTATTGAATTTGTTAAACTCGTTGCGAAAAAGAAATAAATGCTCGGCAAGCCTCGCATTTTATCTTTTTTCCTCAACTCGTTCAATACATTCAATAAAACATAAGCACTGATGTTAGATCCTCTAATATTGCACCTATGGATTAAATGGTCAGTCCACTTCTGGCCCAGCTAGATATCTTAGTGTGCAAATATATCATTTGATGGCCAAATCCGTCTGCGGGCGTGCAGGCAGATCTGAACTCTTCGTTGGAGAGACCTGAGGTGTGGAAATATTTCGAAACGGACTGTGAAATTGGTCACCTTAATGCCACAACATGATTTAAATTAAGTTGACAATTATAAACCGTTTCACTGCCTTAAAACGGACCAGAAATTCTCGTCTGCGGATCACAACGTATTATTTTAAAATGGCAATGAGCGTGTTTACACCCTGATCAGACTGCTAAATAGGGAACAGCTCGATCTGGGTACATCGTGCTTGTAACAATGTATAACAACAGACGGCCCTGTAGGCAAATTTTACTCAATCATGGTTGATGACATTCCGGCTGTGTGCCAAACAGTTAACCTGACATTTTATTGGCAACATAACCTGTGGTCTCTGACGGCCAATAATAAGGCACTTGTATAAAACGGATTTGTGACTCCATTTCATTACGTCGCTAAATTAACTGGCACACACCATTTTAACATACATGCATAATTTAGATCCAGATCGAGCCCGGTACCGCGTTCACAAACTTGCCTCAAACAGAAAAATATATTCGCGCAAAGAAAAGTATCATCGTTCAGGTTCAGGCACCCAAAGTGGTACATGCTGTACACTTGTATGTACTGACTTATGATTATTTACTATTCCACTGTTTATTTTGGGAACTTTTTACGTCAATGTGCTGCCCTTCCCTTTAATCCATTGCGATTTAATTAAAGGCATGTTTTTATTAAAACTTCTTTAAGATTTTATTTGATCAGATAAGCAGATTTGTATTTTCGATCTGTTTTCGATCTGTTTTCGATCTGTTTTCATAAGTTTATATAGTGTGAGGTAAGCATGTGCCAGCTCATGGGATTTGGAACTTATCGCATAAGCGACCAGCTTAGACTCAGGCGAGCCTGCGCACTGAAGTGCGCAGTCTCTCCAGGGTCTTTGCTGTTCGCACTCTCTACATTTGACAGTGGGTTAATGTTAGCTCTATGGCCGTACTGTATAGTTGCGCATACTAGTTCAAGGGTATGTGCGATAAGTAGCATTATCACACAGAGGGGCACATGTTCAAAATGCTAAACATAGGAAACGGTCCTGCTGGCCCGAAAGGCCTAAATGGTGGTATGACCAGGGTCTGAGATGTCCGTCTACATGTGGAGTAAATACACAGTCTACAATTTTTAATGTTCAGAGGGCCATATGGCAGACTGTCTATCTAGCGAAATATGTCACCCTCTTGAATATGTTCTTAAAAGGGTATCCTTTGGAAGCAAAGAATGCATCAGAGAACTGAAACTAGAGAGTGCATATTGAAATATTGTATACATATTTAAACAAATGCTGATCTAGACAAAGCCTGCTTCTAGGCGTCAGTTATCGAAGTCGAAGGGGAAATAACAATAATGTCAAAAAGTGGTTATAAAAGGGAACATTTTAGATAACGCCCCTTTGCTGATTGAAGGATTTGCCTCTTTATACTTCAACCCTTTATATATGGATGGAATATTCCATTTATCCTGATACAACCCGATCTGGGTGGATAGCCCATTATGCATGGCAAGGATTTTCAAAAGTGCATTGTAATTCTGTTCCTGAACCAGCAAACAGCACTGACCATGGTTTTCCTTGGGGCAAGACTCACAATACACTGTCTGGGATCCCTGAGAAAATACGCGCGTGCATACTTTTGCGTTTGAATCTTGAATAATTCTTAAAATAGACAACTCTAAGCCCACTAAAAGCAAAGTATTATTGTTTAGCCAAATAATGTAAACAAAGTGTTCTTTTTAATAACTGAAAAGCTACTAATAAACAAGGAGATTCCAACAGTGAGGTCATTATATGTTTTGTACTAAATTTACGCTATCAGCAGATCAAGTGATTTACCTTACTTTACTAGTACTGGCATAAACTGTTTGCGGTGATGAAAAACTGTGAGTACTGATTCTCGATCTGTTACTACAACTACTTCTACAACAACAACTACTTTCGGTACTCCTATCAAAAATGGACTTTCGCTTTTAAATTGTTACCAAAAGTCGATTCAATGAAGTTTTATTTAGGTCAGACAAGACAATTTTATCTTTCAGCTTGTATTTTAATAAAACATTGCGTATAATGTAAACATTTGAAAGTCAAATGTCAACAAAAGTCAAATTTATCATGTCATGGGGTTCTCACAGGGTGTTCTACCTCAAAGTAAGCTACTATCGACCCAGCAGAATGGCGTTTCGCTGGAGCCCGGTGCTTACCATGCTTACGCTGGCTGGGCTATTTAACAGTGTCATGGGGAACAATGGCATCATTTTTTGGGCAAATGCACCTACATGTATTGGTATTACAAAACAAGGTGACAGGGTTTTTGATTTTGGGAAAATATAATGCTTGGCATTACAAATCACACCTTACATGGTCATTGTTCCTAAAAGTTAAAATATCATCTGCCGCAAATTCTAGCAAATTCTGCGAATTCTAGCAGTGCTGAGGTTTGGGGGAACAGGGAAACAAAGGAATTTAATTCAGAGTAAGAAGAGAATAAAGGCCATATTTAGATGGACCAGGGGAGTAAAGACAGTATTGGTGAACGAAACATTTTTTGATTTGGAGGAACAGAGAAACAAGCTAGATTATTTCAAGGGAGCAAGGGAACGGGTTCCCTTACCCACTACCCTTGGAGGAGATTGCTTTAAGGATAAAATAATACGAGAAGTGGATCTGATCTGGGCTACTTACAGTTCATTTATGAGTAAACACAAACAGTTGATTATGTTATGTCTATGAAAGGTGTAATGTTATTGTATATTCCATTCCAAAAGGTCTATCCAGCCGAGGATTCCGAATCAACAAAATTAAGTTTCCGTTGGCACTGGATTACGAAAGCCTAGAAGGTCCACTTTTAAAAAAAGAAAATATTTTTATCTCGTTATTACGAGAAAACTAACTCGTAATAACGAGATAACTAACTCGTTATAACGAGAAAGTTATGTCGTAATAACGAGAAAAAATATACATCTCGTAATAACGAGATACCTAACTCATAATAACGAGATAACTAACTCGTAATTACGAGATGATTATCTCGTAATAACGAGATAACTAACTCGTAATAACGTGATAATTATCTCGTAATAACGAGATAAATTACTCGTTATAACGAGATAACTAACTCGTAATAACGAGTTAACTAACACGAAATAACGAGATAACTAACTCGTTATTACGAGATAAATATCTCGTTATAACGAGATAACTATCTCGTTATTACGAGATAACTAGCTTTTAATTATGAGATAACTTCTTTGGCACCAGGTGTCCTGGAAGTCTGCGACAGTGTTAGAGACAGTAGCAGACCAGTGCACTGTCTGAACCCGAGAAGGTCCGTAGAAGTCTAAACTGGTCTTAACTGATTGACACATGTAAATCATGGAAGTTTGTGACAGTCCAAGAGTCTGCATTGCTCACAGGTCACAACTCGTTTAAGCTTGATTGACTCGAGGGATTACTATAAGTAAGTGACTGTGTCAGGGATATTCTTATTGATTTCGGAGGGTCCATAGAGCACGGGGGTAATACCAATTTCGCTATTTTTGCTAGCGACCGGGACGGTACTGCGTAAAGCTGCTATCGACCGAGGAGTACGGCTTGCGACCGGTCGGTACGGCTGTCGGTATAGGGGGGTCACGAGTTGAACGCTTCTGGAGGGGTCATAGCGTATGTTTTATCGTCTACATACGCTATAGATTTTTTCAAGAGGACATGTGCTATTTGTCTGATTAGTTATTTAGAGTTTGTGACTTAGAAAAACACTATAAATAACAGGTTCTCTCGAAAAATCCAGTTTTCATAGATTATCATTAATCTAACGTATTAAGAATGATGCAAAAACAACGAAACGCCCTATATATGTTAAATGTCATTTGAGCTTCTTCAAACAAGTGCGAATGGCATATTTTTTGCACTATGGGAGATTTTATGGACCCTAGAAAAATGCCATGATACGGCTGTCAACTACCAGTGATACGGCTGTCGAGGATTTCATATTCTGAATGATACGGCTGTCGACGAATTATGAAAAATATCTATCATGCACTGGGCTTAAAATACACGATTTATTCAATGGTTATATCTGAAATTTGTTTTTTTCAGGCAGTTTCCACTAGCAACAATGAACAAAATTGTAGGTTTTATACGGATTGGTATCTAAAAGGCGCAACATTCACAAATAATAACTGCATTCCATCTCTCCCATATATCTAAATCCACACAGCAGGTCAGTGAAGCAAACTCATAAGTAAAGATAGACTTTGAGCGTAAAATTGTAAACATTTTCTAATCCATCAGTTTTAACATACGGTTTGGTGCTCAAAAGAAGCGTCTCAATGAGACGGTTATTTTGAGTACCAACAGCATATGAGCCGTGACATGTGATTTCCAACAGTGTGGCATTTTGACAAGTGTAGACTCAGACAATCCTGTGCAGCCTCATTTTAAGCTTAGAAATTCCAAATGATGTTCGGTCTGTAGCTTAACAGTAATAGAATACTCAAGCGACTAGCAAATGCTCTGATCAGTCTGCACATATGCACAGGCGGGGCTGAGCCTTTGGAGGTCGCACAAACCACATTGCTTGAAATCCCATGCCGTGGCTCAATTATGTTTTGGTTGAGAAATTAGAAAAAAATATTTTGGTTACCCTCTATAAACTTTAAACCTGGCCCAAAATTACAATGCCTCCTTATTGTTAAGGAAGACTTAAGTTAAGTATTGATATTTCAACATGCTATATGTTAAATAATAAATAAATTGACAGGATCGGTGCTTTACTTGTGGTCAAAGATATCTTTGTGAGCTACAGAAAAAAATGAAACTGTTTTGTTTTACTCAGTTTGAAACGTTATTTTTGTCATCCTAAACAATCAATACTTGATAAAACTGCAAAATCTATGTTAAAGGAATAGGATTGCAAATAAGTGTAGAAACTATTGAAGAATGATGTTGGAAAAACATGGCACTTCAAGTTTAAATCCAAAAACGAAAGAAAAAAATATTAAGGCTAGGTGAGCCATTTCGAAAAATTAACGTTGGCGTAAAGCATTTTTGAGGGGGGCGGGATGAGCACAGAACTTCAAACCTTTGTGGAGTGAGCACATTTCTCAACAAAAATATCTCCTGCACAACATGCTTATTTTAAAAAAGCGAGCATCCATTTACAAACTGTAAGGTTAAAATAATTGCATACGCGGATCCAGATTGTTGCTTCAAGGGGAGGGGACCAGGTGTTTCGCTGGCGGACGGAAAAATGCTGGTTGAACAGCTTTTTGAATTGTCAGGGGGAGGGGGGGGGGGGTCAATACCTGTATTCCTAAGCAAGCCTACATCCCTGTGATCTACCAAGACGCGCACGCGCATGTGTGTGTGTGTTTGTCTGTGTATGTAGTGTGTCCGGAACCCCATTCCCCTCCTCTTGATCCGTATATATTGAACACATGTGATTTGTTTGTGCTACTATGTCACATGCTAGGGATGTCGTCTATAAGAGTGAAATTCTCGGGGTTGCTGTACATTCATGCGCGCTTCCAGAGGGGGGGGTGCGGATCCATGGGAAATCACAATACTACAGGGTTCCTTAGCAATACTGGTTCGGAGCCCACTAAAACTCGCAAAGCTACGAAGTCAATATTTAATGTTGGACCACAATCGGCCGGCCAGCAAAACGCCATTTCAATGGCAAAACCGCTGTAGGGCCGATAATAGCCCGCTCTCCAGACAAACGTTTTTGGATCCGCGCATGACATTTTAAGAGAAATTTGTTTTGCAGTATAACGGAACTTTTGATATACCCATCTACAAGTGTCAGCTTTTACAAAAAAAATGGCCTACGCAAAGCTTATACAAATTGTTATTGTCTTGAGCAAGGGCAACATTGGTTTATGACAGACAGACAAACATTCATCAATGCAGACAGGCTAGCCAGGACCTCTTAGAACCTGAACTACACCGATGGTCCAAAATCCCAACCACTTTCTTTCTTTGTATTCGACCATTCGGAACGTTTTGACAATGGAACGAGTCGGGCAAAATGGTTTGTGATAGACAGAAACACAGATAGACAGGCAGGGGCATGGTTAAGTGATTTAACCAGCTAAGCTGCTCTCCTAGCTACCCTGGTGGTCTCAATTATAAGACTCCTTCCGCTGTTTACTCTGGTAGGGACTATAGGTATACCCGCTCACTGTCCGTCCGTTCATCTGTCTGTCCGCTGTAATCTAGAACCTGATATAACTAAAAAAAAAACTATTCAAACTTGCTTCATGAAACTTGGTATGTGATTTAGTTGCAATATGCTAATTATGAACGTTATTTTTTCGCCGTTGCAAGAACATTGCGTTTACTATGGTAACTTATCCCAGATAAAAGCTAGCTTGATGAAACTTGGTATGTGAACAGGTGCTGGTAATGCACGTCATTTTTGACGTCACATAAAATTGATTGTGGTGTGGTTGCTATGGTAACGAAAATTGCCAAAATGGTGTATCGGTAGGTGGTAACTCACGCGTTGGTGACAACACCTTTGCTTTTTTTTTTTTTTTTTTTTAACCAACTCGGGCCAGTAAAGTGAATCAGAGGTCTAGGCTGATTTCAAAAGAAAAGTAGATGTCAAAAATCAAATTAGCCTTTATTCACATTCATATTCACAGTGTTTTGACTAGAGGCGTCCCTATAAGCAGTCACAAATGTGGCAATACCACACGCGTTACACTTCCAGTTACATGCAAACGAGCCAAACTTCGATAGTATCCCAGCCACTGGGCGTAGACAACTATATCCTTGTAAATTAGGACTGATTAGATTGATTTGCGTTAAAATAATTCTCATTCCAAGACCATTGTTCATGTACATGTTTGTTATCCTTCTTCTTATTATAAAGCTTGACTGATTTGACATCTTCCCGTAAATAGTGTTTATTGCTTAAATAATAGGCTAGGCTTGAAACTGTATAGTTTACGTCTAATTATATTGCGGTTCTGTTCTGTTCTGTGTCTCTTCAGGTTAAAGCACTAGTTGTGCACATCCCTGGATTTACGGTGACTTACTCGGCTACTATGTTGGTCAACCAAATGTAGGAATACTGGCCAACATGAAACAAATCAAGGGTGCAAAATTACATTGAGAAAGAGCAAAAAATGAAATAGAAACATATAAAACTTATCAAAATAGTTCTACTTCAATGGTGTTCGAAGCTGTCTTAGTGAAGAAACTCTGATCTGACGTCACTGTGATGAAAATATTCCAATAGCGAATTAAGAATATCTCCATGGCACGAGAAAATGTTAGTTTCACAAGGTATTATTATAAAGTACTTATCGGTGGGGGGGGGAATTGACGTGTACACCAAAAAGCACGGGCGTACAACTCGTGCAGCGTGGGACAGGATGCTCTACCAGGACCCTTGCATCTGCTGGTTCAAATTGTAGCGATACCACCAAGAATCCTCAAATGACCCTAAAAGAAGAAGCCCATTTTTACTCCCCCCCCCCCCACACACACATACCTGCGTAGGCGCAATACACAAAGGATCGGTATTTGAAAAATGCTTCCTATCAGAGGTAATCACCCCCATCACCCTAAACACAAAATTTGCCCCCTTATTCCCCCACAAAAATATATCAGACCCCCCCTACGCCCTCCCCCTCTGCGTGCTTTACCATAACATAGACTCGTCTGATCAATGGCGGGTCCAGGTGGATTCAGGGGGTTCGCTTTGAACTAAAATTATTTCATTTTCATGAAGAATTTTCAGAAAAACTATCGGGTAACAAATCCCCTCTCCCCCCCCCCTCTATGAAAATTTGAACCCCTATCAAGAAATCCAGGATCCGCACTTGCATGCACACATCGCTGACTCAACATAGAATCAACATTGATTCAACCCCATACATTGAATCAATGTTGAGTCAAGGTTATGTGCCTGCTTGGTGATCACCGGTATATACTCAGAAAGTCATCAGAAAATGGGATAACCGCGAGAATATTACGGTTTATAGAGGCTTTGCAGCATACATCAGGCACAAACCAAAAAAGGAGTCATTCAGCGTCTCTATTGTAGCATGTTCAGCCCGAACAGGCAGGTTTAGATAAACAATTTTTGGAGAGTAAAATATTATCTACCTGTTTAAACATACGTTGGTGCTCTAAATAACTGTCTCATTGAGACGGTTCTTTTGAGTACCCACAACAAATATTTCGATCGAGAAACAAGAAAATTAATTTTATGCTACGCAGTCTTAACAAAATGTCTGAACACTGGTCACATTGGCTGAAGTTTCTGTTTATTTGTTTGATTTGATTCAACACTTTTGAAGTTATGTCCGGACGGGTCTTCTTTGGTTGAACCACTACTAATCAAGGATTAAGGTGACTTGCTCACGGACACAACGCAGTGAGGCTCGAACCCGCAGCCCTTCAGTCTCTAGACATGCATACTACCACTGAGCCATTGCGCTCCCAGCAATTGTGGATGAGAATGTGCAAATGCACACACATCTTAACATTTGCTGTACTTATATGCAAAAACTGCCGTTTTCCGCTTTACATTTAACATGCAGAAGTAAGTGAGCATGGTCAGGAAATACCACAATCACACAATGCAGACTAACCCACAGCTACACGAGGAAGAGCCGCGGAAAAACAGTCACATGACATAGGGAAGACAATTAAACCAAAGCAACCATCTCTCTCTTCCTCGTCAATATAATTGCAAAACTAGAAAACACATGACTGATTATGCATAGTTCCTTACAAGCTGTAGTCCAGTATGTTAATCCAAACGGCTCGTACCAATCACAGTGGAGGCTCAGATTGGTACAGCGTTGGACTGGGGATCGAATGGTTGATAGTTCGAGAGTCGTCAGAGACAGCGAGCTAATACCTTGAGCCAGACACTAAAACCGCTGTTTAGTGCTAGTTCAACCCAGGAAGACTGGAAATGGTCCAAGTATGACTAAAAACTGTTGACAGGGTCCTAAAACATGACCACAAACTAAATGACGTAGAAAGTTAGATTTTTCAGTGTTAAACTGTTAATTTTCCAGCAACGAAATCTGTTTACATTCTCGTTGAATCGTCGACATCCGTATCCAGTAAACGGCGACAACCGTACCCAGCAAATTTACTGTTGGTCGACAGCAGTATCACAAAAAATATATAAATACCACAGAGGCATATAACAACATGCACATTCACAGATTAAAGGTAATCATGTAAGTTTATGATATATCTGCATCATATCGCCTCGATTTGCAAATTTTCTTGGGAATACTGATTTTATTTAGTTTTTGGTGAATATCCGTTGAAGTACGCCCAGCGTTAAAACAGGCTAATAGCCAGGCCTGCAAATCATTTAAAACAATAATAAGCTATCCAAGAAACGGTTTAAACACCAAAATGTAGGAACACATACTAAATAAGCACACTTACCGTCGAATTTGATGGTTTGTTTATCTGTCGACAGCCGTACCGACCGGTCGCAAGCCGTACTCCTCGGTCGATAGCTGCTTTACGCAGTACCGTCCCGGTCGCCAGCAAAAATAGCGAAATTGGTATTTCCCCCGTGTAGAGGTCGAAACCAGTCTTTAGTTCTTTGGCACCAGGGATCCAGGAAGTCTACAACATTGCCAGAGACAGTCGCAGACCAGTGCAATAAATTCGAGACGGTCCCTAGAAGTCTAAACTGGTCTTAACTTCTGACATAGTCACTTGCTTACAGGAAAGCTTAAAATTAATGAGTTTTGACCAGTATGGACCCTCCCAGGAGAAATGCACCGGGCTGGGATTCTCTCTAGGACTGTCACAAACTTCCTGGATTAAAAGTATCCTTCATATGTATTGTTGTGAGACAAGGAAATCCCACCCGAGGACCAGAATAATACGTCAGAATGAAGGCTCTATCGAGTTTCTGACCAAATTATTCGGGTCCGAGGGCGAGATTTCCTTGTAACAATGCATTATGGTGGATACAAATGTCATTATTGTCAACCCCCGGGGGCGGGGATTTAGCAGGAATTCTACCACAAATTTGGCCCCGCAGTGAGGCTTTAAAAAATGAAAAGTTAAAAGCCCCGCTATTCCCCGGCCCCAAGGGGCGGGGGATACAAATGACTTTTGCCTGATTATTGGTATTTGAAACTGAAAGAAAACTGTGTAAATAACTTGCGTCACATTGTAACTGCATTTAAGTGACGTCAAAAATGTTATGACGTCATTCAACAATGTGAGAATGACGTATTTATACATACTATTTAGGCGCAGCTTAAAATTGTTATAGGGAGCGCAGTGGATCAGTGGTAGAGACCTTGACTCGAGACCGAGGGGCCGCGGGTTCGAGCCTAATAGGCGTCACTGCGTTGTGGTCCTTGAGCAAGACGCATTTATCCTAGCTTAGCACTGGTTCAACCCAGGAAGATCCGTCCCTTTTCAATTGAAAGATTGTTGATGGGACGTAAAGAATCAAATTAAACAGTTTTGCCTATAGAATATCTTGTCTTGAGCGATAAGTGGGTTATATTCCCCTCTGCCAATCGGGTTAAGACCAGCTTAGACTTCTAGGGACCTTCTCGAGTTCATTGCACTGGTCTGCGACTGTCTCGAACATTGTCGCAGACTTCCAGGATCCCTGGTGCCAAAAAAGTTAACTCGTAATTACGAGTTAGTTATCTCGTTATTACGAGTTAGTTATCTCGTTATTACGAGTTAGTTATCTCGTTATTACGAGATAATTATCTCGTTATTACGAGTTAGTTATCTCGTTATTACGAGATAATTATCGCGTTATAACGAGTTAGTTATCTCGTTATTACGAGTTAGTTATCGTGTTATTACGAGTTAGTTATCTCGTTATAACGAGTTAGTTCTCACTTTATAAATTAAGACTAGTTTTGACACAATGAACCCCCCCCCCGAGTTCAATGGACTGGTCTGCGACTGTTTCTGACACAGTTGCAGAATCCTAGGAATCTCCAGTGCCAAACAAGCTCAAACCAGTTTCGACCTCTATGACTGCTCCCGTGTTAAATGTACCGATGTCCGACTGTTTGTGTCATCTTCTCCTAGACTTCCAGGAATCCCTAATGCCAATCGGGTAAGACCAGTGTAGACTTCTAGGGACCCCTAAATACTCGCAGATATCCAGGATTCCCTGGTGCCAATCGGGCTAAGACCAGTTTAAGATCTCTATTTAAAGCCTCTAGGGAATTACTCCAGTACATGCACTGGTCTGCGACTGTCTCTGACACCGTCACAGACTTCCAGGATCTCGGATGCCGAACACTTAAGACCAGTTTCGACCTCTCTGGACTCCCCCGAGTCACAAGCACTTGTATTCGACTGCCCCTGACGCCATTGCAGACTTAAGGAATCCCTGGTGCCAAACAAGTTTAGACCAGTGTCGACGTCTATGGACCTCCTAAGCTCAATGCACCAGTCTGCGACTGTCTCTGGCGCCCTGGCAGACTTCCAGGAATCTCTGGTACCAGACAATTATCTCGTTATAACGAGTTAGTCATCTCGTTATTACGAGTTAATTATCTCGTTATTACGAGTTAGTTTTCTCGTTATTACGAGATAATTATCTCGCTATTACTAGATATATATTTTTCTCGTTATTACGACTTAACTTTCTCGTTATAACGAGTTAATCATCTCGTTATCACGAGTAAATTATCTCGTTATTACGAGTTAGTTTTCTCGTTATTACGAGATAATTATCTCGTTATTACGAGATATATATTTCTTCTCGTTATAACGACTTAACTTTCTCGTTATAACGAGTTAATCATCTCGTTATTACGAGTTAATTATCTCGTTATTACGAGTTAGTTATCTCGTTATAACGAGATATTTTTTTTCTTTTTTAAAAGTGGACCTTCTAGGCTTTCGTACTGGATTCCAGCTTCATTGAAGTTAAAATCGTAATTTCGTCGGCAATACTATGTATTAAAAGAAAAAGGTGCGTTAACATGCGCATTTTATTTTAAAGTATGCATTCTATTTTAAAGTATTATCTACGCGCAAAACGCCGCGATACATAATGTGCAACGGTACGTCTGGATCTGGCCAAATATCAAGGGGACTTCACACGCACAAGCACAAGCGTGTGAAATCTCATGCAGACTTCATGCATGGTGGTCAACCCAATCACGTTTGGCAACTTTGCTTTCCTCTTTAATTGCACGCCGGCGGGTCGGACCTCAGACTCTATGACGGTTCCGACTTAAAAATTTATCTATAGATGAGAGTGTTAGGGCCTGATGTTGTGACTGTGGTCGAGCCACTGGGGTTGGATTTCTTTTACTCCGGTATTCAGTTGTATATACTGTTGAGTCCTTATCTTTGTTTTATTTCCTTTTTATATCTCGATTTGTATTTACTAGGAGATGATACATAGATAAGTTAGGAATCTCTTATGCGAACCAAACATCTATTTGTCTTGATCTACGTCAGAAATAAGGGTGAGGTTGGTACCATGAAACTAGTTTAAGCCCTCTAGTAAAAAAATACTGACCGTTCAAAAGCGGTGCTTCTTGTGTATATTCTTTTTGTTAATTATGGTTCGTGTCCTTCATGCTGTCTTGTCTGTTCGTTGCAGCCTATGGTCAGCTGCTGGGAAAGGGCCAACCTCTTGGCTCTCCTGTGTGTGATGTTTCTTGTGTTTTTGTCACTTTTCCATGTGGTGTCCTGTGTCAGGTGTGGTACTTGATTGTATCGATGCCTGATCTTTGCCTCCTTCTTTACTTTGATATTGTGCTTGTGTGTGTGAAGTCGCCAGATTAGTGAAGATGAAGCAATTTCACCGTATTTTAGAGGACACAGTATTTTTCATATTCTCGTACATGAACGCCCCAGGGTGTGTTACATTAGAGTTGATTTATGTAACTCTATTTATATAATATTTTTCTTTTGAATCACTCTGGTCTAGAATAACAAATTATATTAGCGAGGCTTGAATGGGAGATTCATTCATGATGAATGAAATTTTACCTGCGATGTTTGTGGGCACAATTTGTGCAGTGGTCCGTAAACTAAAAGAAAATTGAATAATAGAGGGCCAGCATATGAGATGTTGGGACTTATCGCATATGCGCAGAAACCTCATTTAATCGCCAATACTGGCGAATCCAGTGGGGCTAGATGTCCGGGTGGGGGTACTCTCATTTTATCTTCATACGTAGGCTCGGGCCCAGCATCTACCGTTCACCGCCAAAAAATATCAAGAATTTCAAGCACCCCCAAAAATATTCGAAATTTTAGCAAACCCAAAAATATCCCCCATTCTGTACTTTGACCTTAAACAAAGACCATAAAATACATGGAAATTCCCCCTGAATATAGTCTAATTTTGTAATTACCCCGAAAAATATCCACAAAATCTTCATACCCCAAAAAATACTCAAATTTTGAACCCCAAAAATAGGCTGAGGTTACGTATGCATGAGTATCCCCCCCCCCCCCCCCCCCCTGCGCTAAAGGTCTCACTTGAATTTTGGCCTGAATCTATAGATATACCCATACTTTATGCATTCAAGCGGCGATGGCTCAGGTGAGACTGCGCATATGCGCAGTCTCGTCTGAGCCATCGCTGCTTGCCGATGCGATAAGTACCAATAGTCCTGGTGAGAACCACGTTCGCTATAGATTTTATAAACACTCTACCTGCTACCGTGTACTGGCTCTTATGCGATTTTGTAATATTTTCAATGAAAATAGCTCAGGGTACCCAGGTACATGGTGGCCATTTTGTTGCTAGAGTGAGTTGTAACTTTAAACCAAGAGCACCTGCTGTTGATACACTGATGACCCCTCATCAGCAAAGCCTACAGCCATTCGTGACATTACTTGAACATCTATGTGACCATAAAGCTGTGTCATATGACAGTCATTTCTTATTACAGTAAAACCTGTCTTAAGCGGCCACTCAAAAAAAGACAAAACAAAGGTCTTAATGGAAAATCGTAGCTTAATGAAGGTCGAAAGCATTGCAGAATGCTCCCCTTGGAGCATTCTGCAATACCTTTGACCTGCATTAAGCGATAATCGTAATTGAAAACCATTTTTGTTCTTTTTGAGTGACCGCTTAAGACAGGTTTTACTGTAAATTGAATCAGACATACGTATTCAGCATTTTCATATAGCGATTAATGCATGTATTTCTTCTCGAATACACGTGTTATTCGAAACAGCAAAATAATAGAAATAAATAGATAAAATAAACTTGAAAACCCCAAACCCCAAACCCCACAAAACAAAAGTACATGTTACATCAACTAACAGCAGATTTCAGTTAGAGTTGCTGATAACTCATTCGGAACTTCTCGGCCCAATTCAGATAAGAACCTTACTCAGACAGGAACACAAGTATGTGCTCCAGCTCCAGGACTCAACTTAATGTCAACTATGATGGGTCCTGAATCGTCATCTAGAATATTCTGTCAGGGCTTACCCTGGCTCAGAATTTGTTGTAGCCAACACTAATGAAATTGACTTTAGCCACGGGTTAAGCTATAAAGTAGTATCACAAGTTGTTCTGTATCTAACTCTTTGCCCACTAGCGATGACTTTTATCGTCTGCTGATAACCTCTGCAAACAGATTGGACCCAGATCAGGCGCGACAAAATGTCGGGCCTGATCTGGATCCAAACTGTTTGACACCCTGATGGTAGCATATGGCACAATAATAAAGTGGCTAGGAATAATAAAAGCAATATTGGAGCATCCAAAAGCTGATAAAAATACACATTTTTTTCACACTTTTCAACCACATAGAGTCTACTTTTAGGGAATGACTTATAATTATAGCCACTCTTCATTTATAGTAGCAAAAGGCTACAATGGTGAGCCCTGTCTATTATTAAGATTCAGCAGAATGGCGTTACGGAGGCAAAAGAGTGCCACTATCCCATGACCAGGCTCAGGTGCCTTCAGGTGCCTGCATGCTTCATTTATGCTTAAACAAACTTTTGAAAGAGAGTTTTATACTCCTTATCGAAGCAATGCGTTTGATGCTTAGCAATTACCGAGTTATGAACAGTCTGAAAATATGCCAAAACAAC
Source organism: Loripinus fragilis (assembly GCA_964019695.1). Classification (NCBI taxonomy): domain Eukaryota; kingdom Metazoa; phylum Mollusca; class Bivalvia; order Lucinida; family Lucinidae; genus Loripinus; species Loripinus fragilis. The sequence goes on from OZ026523.1 coordinate 35,283,720, forward strand.
TGGAAGGGATAGACGCAATGAGTGCTGGCTTAAAATCAACGATTTTAAGTAATAACAGGCATACACGTCTACTATTTATATTATATTATGCAGCCGTTTTGTATTAAGATATATGTCATGTCAATTTGAAAAAGTACTCTTACTGCCTACTAGTATTACCAATCTCCGCCATCACCTTCACCGCCACCACGTCCACGGCACCGCCGCCACCACCATCGACAGCAACAACACCTCCACGCCGCCAACACCACCAATACTGCCGTTGTCACTATCACTGCTGCTGCTCACACCACCAACACCACGCTGCTAATGATGCTGCTGCTCATTTCGTCACCGCCAAAACAACAACAACAACAACAACAACAGCCACTACTAATACTGGATGACTTTAGTCATTTGCTCTCTCTCGTCTGCTTTATGTACTTAGGTAGCCTATACTGCAACTAGTATTGACCCTGATCAGACTGCTCCTAAAATCTATTCTACAGTGCACTTGAACACATGCAGCAGACATAATAAGCAGATGACGTGTTCAGACTTACATATTGGCAGGGTAAGGGTTAAATTGATTCAAGTTAAAAGAAATACAGTGATAGACACTAAAGCGCCAATCACAACAAAAGTCGTCTGTTTTTGTCGTCTGTTGAAATGGTATATAAGCAGCTATAACAACAGTATGGACCCAGATTCGACTTCTCCTGTATAGGAACAGTCTGATCTGGGTCCACACTGTATGTTTTTATACTTAAATTAGTCAGTGAATTACGTTAGCTAATTATTTGCAGCAGACGACTTCAGCAGACGACATTTTGCAGATGTATTTTTGTCAGTGCTTTAACCCTTAAAGCGCCTAAAGCGCCAATCACGACTGCAGCAGACGACAAATTTTGCGACATCTTTCCCAGTTTTAGACAAAAATAAGGTTTGATATTTCATGGGAATCGTCTGCCAGCAGACGATTCTCATGAAATATCATGCCTTATTTGTTATTTTTGATAAAATAGCAAAATTTGAAATTGTCGTCTGCTGCAAATTATAGATGGCGCTTTAAGGGTTAAGGGTAAAATTCTTGAGGAAAAGTGAGAAATGCCAGCAGACGATTCTCATGAAATATCATGCCTTATTTGTTATTTTTGATAAAACAGCAAAACTCGAAATTGTCGTCTGCTGCAAATTGTAGGTGGCGCTTTAAGGGTTAAGGGTAAAAGCCTGACGCCCTTTCTTGAGGAAAAGTGAGAAATGTCACAGAGAAGGTATGAACACATCAAACCCTCATATAAAGCTAAGGCCAGATTTTTTTATTAGTTGATTTACGGGAATTTTTTTCAGATCTAGGGTCGGGGGACGAAAAAAAAAATAAAAAAAGCTCTGAAAATGACCAGTTGACTGGTCATTTCCAGAGCTTTTTTTTTAAAGTTTTTTTTTTTTTTCAGAGCTTTTTTTTCTTTTTTTTTCTTTAATATCTCCAGAAAAACAGTAAAACTAGTAAGGTAATCTTTAAATATTTCATCATTTTCCTAAAAATCTGGACAGGACAATCACTTTTAACAGTGTCACTCTCAAAAATGCACAGACAGAACCTCAAAAATTTTTTTTTTCAACCACACAACACTTAATATTTATAGTCGGCGGATAAAATAAAAACAATTTTTAGAAATTAAATTTTATTTTTTTCCTACTTTCCCGAAAATTACAGTAGGAGGGTTCGTAAATCAACTAATAAAAAAATTCTGGCCTAATAAAGAATGAATGGGGTGGATTGAGCACCGGTTCAAGGATGTTTCAACAAGTGTTTACTAAGCTGGTATTGTACTGATTCGAATAATTTCCTAACTTAAGGGTCCTCCAAGGTTCAAGAGGTAGCGCTGTTTTCTTTCCACTACTAATTGAATTGAATGAAAATACTTTTAAACTCGTTTCAAAAGCTAAGGCGGAACAAATTGATATCATATACACACACTGTATGGCGATAGGATATGCGTATACAACAAAGAAATTAACTCAGCATACACCCAGTGCAACATTTGGGTGTAACCCCTTTTAATGGTAAATAAAACGAAAAACATAAATGCTTACAGAACAATCTTAGAAACGACCACACACCACACAAATTAATATCATACCCCATCCACTCCTGTGAGACCAAAGCTGAAAATATGAACGAATTAATTAATAAAAGTCTTGTTAAATATTCATTCAATCAAATAATCTTTTGATATATTTTACAAAGATCAAACTGGTGCTACGTTTCCATGTACATGTATTTCTCTTCAAAGGTTAAGGGTCCATCAATGTACATATATTCATTAAAACTCCTACCGATCGATCTATCATCCATCCATCCATACAAACATACCCACCCAAAACCCACCAACCTTCCTACCTACCTATCTATCCAATTGTCTACCTCATAACTACCGTATTTGTTAAATATTAATGCGTCGTCACACGGTATAGATTGTACATCCTTTGGTTTTGAAAATAAAAGGCAAATGACCTGAAAGGGACTTATGGACACTGGTTTTTCAGAAAAGTCATATTCAAACGAATGAGTTTTAAATTATAGGACAGACAAAAAACCTCCTTAATCTAATGATGACACATAAAAGACAGTCTCTCTAATGAGGTAAAAAGTATGTTTTGAGCAATTTCAAAACAGTGCAAGCATTACATTTTCTGATTGTAATGTACCAAAAAGAAAACGCTTAATTCACGCGCAAGTGAATCATTTCAACTTCAAGATTGATCATTAGGACGCTCCTATTTGTATACGTAGTTAATCAATGGTCAGACAGCCCTGGATCAAAACATCCTAAACCTTCAATTTATGCAAAGCATACAAAGAAAACATTCATAGTCTCATTTTAACTGTTAGTTTTTGTCTACAAAGCTTTTTATCATGTCTTTCACGGGTACATAAAAGCTAGGGTTTCTTTTACAGTTCTCAAATCTTTAAAAGATTTTATTTTAATTGATAAATGATTTTCTAAATCATGCTATGTTTGCATTTAGATATGGGCTTGCTATTTTAACCATGTCTTGAAAAAATGTAAATGCCTCATGCGAACAGCAAACACGCAGGTCAGCCTGCGCAGTTGCGCAGGCTGATCTGCATCTTTGCTGTGCACTCCATAGAAATCCTAGTAGCTCCATGAATTACACCCAGTTTGCCAATGTTTAGCTGGTCTCTCAGTCTTTAGCTGAGCAGGCTTGTTCGAGTCTTACATAGTTGTTAACCCGGAAGACGGGGTTTCTCATGGCGCGATGCACTTGTAAGCGACACCGATTTAATTTCTTTGGAATATTTCATTAGCTTTAAAGATATATTTTTTGCTGATATTCAATAAAGTCATACACCAGTCTTTAGTACTGTGTTTGCACTATGTGACTTCTAAAAATGATGAACCAGTCCGTGTGAAACTTCAGACAAACCCTGGATAGCTGAGCATGCGCATTGTAATATATATTTTTTTACTGAGAATCAAAAGGACCATGGTCTCACTGCAAGGAATGATAATAAATGTCTTCATTCTGTTTGGCACAAATACAACAAAATCTTATGAATATTTAATATTATTTGTTTTTGTTATCTTTACAATATTGAAGTGGCCAATATAACTTGAAATGAAGTATCAAAAAAAAAGTAGATAAGCAAATGAAAATACTCGAATAGATAGCATCTTTGAAAACTTCGACGATGATATTTTCAGACAAGGAACATGTTATAAAATGTTTATTGGAAATCATTCCCGGTAACCCAGGTGTGATGCTTTTCGTTTCGAAAAGCATCACACCTGGGTAACCAAGGATGAGTGTCAAACGGTCCTGTTCTCTGTAGAGCCATTCTTGGGCCAAAATATAAGATACCACTGTCCAATATACTGCATAATCAAATTCAACAAAAATGCTTCATCAACCTTCTCTCGTCACATCTAGCTTTTTGACAGAGGTGACTATCAATCTCTAAAACACGAGGCCCGTAATACTAATTGGAACGTTCTGAAACCTGACAACATAAACACATACGCATGCTAATAATTTCACAACTTACATTAAAGAAATGGCCAAAAAGCACATCCCAAACAAAATTGTTAAAGTTAAACTATCTGGTCCCTCTTGGATAACCACACATATTCATTTTATAAATTTAAAAGAACAAAAAGTGACAATTTTGACTCCAATAATCATAAATCATATAGAAATAAAGTTACAAATGAAATCAGAAATACTAAAAAGCTTCAAAAATTAGTAAGTGAGTATGATCAGGAAATGCCACAATAACAAACCGCAGACAACCCCATGCCACCGCGAGGAACAGCCGCTCAACCATCACGAGACACCAGGAAGACAAATTAAGCAAAGCAACCAGCTCTCTTTTCCCCATCAAGATGATTGCAATACTAATATGGACATAAAGTAACGTACAACAAAACATAAAACAATTACAGACTCCCACAATGGGAGTAACAATAAACAAAAAGTCAACAACAACAGAACCACAGCCTTAGAACGGACAGCAGCCTAAGTCCTCGGGGGGGGGGGGGGGGGGGGGGGGGGTTAAATGCATTTTACTGGCAAATTATCAGATACATTGCGAAACTACACAAAACAAAACGGTCCAAAAGATTGGTGGAAAACGCTCAAACCATTCATCAAGCCCATACAAACATAATCCATGTATATTTTACTCTTAAGCACAGTTGGGAAGGTATTAGAAAAACTTGTACCTAAAAATGTTCAATTGTCTTCGTGATCATGACGTCTTAACTTCTCTTCAGCATGATTTCATCCCTGGTGATCCTAAAGTCAATCAACTTGTAGATATCTTTAATACCTTTTGTAAAGCTATTTGTGAAGGCAAAGACGTCCATGCTGTCTTTTATAGTAAAAGTAAAGCCTTTGATAGGGTTTGGCATAAAGATCTTTTATACAAACTCCAAACAGTTGGAATAACAGAGATTCTTCTTATGTGGTTTAAGATCGAAAACAGAGAGTAGCTTAGCCAGGTGACTCTTCACGCTGGACTTCTATAAAAGTTGGTGTACCTCGAGGCTCTATACTAGGTCCTCTTAATTTCCTCATATACATCAACGATATTGTACAACGTATAAACTCTTCAATTAGACTCTTTCTGACTACACAAGTCTTTATATTATAGTGGAAAATCCTATCATGTCATTTACTCTCCTTAATTCTGATCTTACTGTAATACATGAATGGGCACCCAAATGGCTTGCCACTTTTAACCCTAATAAAACTGAATCTTTTCTCTTTTTTCGAAAGGTTAATAAACTTGTTCATCCCCAATTCTACATGAATCATCAATTAATCAACAATGTGGCAAATCACAAACACTTGGGTCTTATCTTGTCAAATGACCTTTCATGGCAGGATCATCTAGATTATATCAAGACAAAGGATTGGAGCCGTATCAATGTCATGCGCAAACTAAAGTTCCAACAAGTCAGAAATTCACTTCAGGTAATATATATGTCATTCATAAGACTGCTACTGGAATATGCAGATGTAGTATTGGACAATTGTGCACAGTATAAAATAAATTAATTAGAAAAATACAAAATGAGGCTGCTCGTATTGTTACTGGTGTTACTGGTGTACCAAAACTACTATCAATCGAAAATTTATTAATATCAACTTGTTGGGAAAAAACATCTTCAAGAAGGTAGAAACATAAACTTCTTTTGTTTTACAAGATGCAAAACGATTTATATCCTGAATACCTAACGTCCCTTATCCCACCTAATGTAGGGAATAATATAGTATTTGAAACTCCACAAACTTACAAACAACTCATTCAAATACACAATTGAATTACAAATGATTTAACCATTAGTAATAAGAAACTGGAATGATCTTCCACAGAAAGTCCAAAAACTCGAATAGTCTCTCTACATTTAACTGTAAACTCAATGCTGACTTGAATCTGTCTCATACATACTCTAAGGAAGGAAAGCCTCTTGGCTAAATATATCATGCACGACTTAGAACACAGTGTAGCTCACTAAATCATCATCTCTACCTAAAAAACATTATAGCATGCCCTTTACGTCAATGTGGCGCAGTGGAAACTACGAGACACTACTTACTAGAATGCACTAAGTTTGGTAATTTACGACAAAGTATGCTAAACAACTTGTTACAGCTGAGTCCGCCATCACTCAACACACTTTTATTTGGCAACCAAGAATTATCAGAAGCTATTAATAAACAAATCATCGACATTGTTCATGACTATATTTTAAAATCAAAGCGATTTCAGGCACAGTAATGATGTCAAAAATTCTTAAATAGCCTTTAACTCTGAAATAAGACAAAAGTCAGCATCTCTTGTTGATTAGCTACATATTGCGTATTGTCAAATACTCCATTCCCATTGGAGCCATCAGACAAAAGAAGCGATTCGAAAAGACTTCTTTTCACAGAGATTTCGTACATATAATCTTTGAGCAAAGACACATGTTTTCTTATGTTAGTATTATTTCCAATTGGTATTATACCAAGTCATATACGTGCATATGTTATTTTGTGTTCATATTATTGTAAAACTGTATTTATGTAAATGTATATTAGCTATACAAATAAAATACATTTAAACCATACGGCCCTGCAAAATCATTTGTTACTATTTCGAGGCAAACCTTAACTTAACAGATATATCACTGCTTTTAAACGAATTTGTCCCATTTTAAAGGGTTTTTAAGAAAAAAAAGTATCTATTAACTTATGGCCTACAATATTGTATTCCACCATCTTATTCTTTGGCCAGTAATAATAAAAGAGAAAAGCGAAAGATGAAAGTTTTATTTGTATCCATCACGCAACATATGAGACGCCACATGAGATTTCCAACAATGTGGTATGTGCGACCAGCAATGGCTCAGACCAGCCTGCGCATATGCGCAGTCTGATCAGATCCTTTGCTAGTCGTTTGAATATTTGATGACTGTTAAGCTACTGACCAAACAACATTTGGATTTCTAAGCTTATCAGGAGGCTGCACAGGCTCATTTGAGTCTATTCGTGTCAAAATGCCACATTGTTGGAAATCACATGCCATGGCTCAATTATATTTCTTTTACAGCAATAAGGATCGTTTTACTCGTCATACACTTTTGCTGGTTCTTTGTACTCCTATTTTGTAAAATATGTAAAAGATAGAAAAGATATACAAGTATGATATAACTACATTTTTGGGGTGATGAGAGAGAGAGAGAGAGAGAGAGAGAGAGAGAGAGAGAGAGAGAGGATATTGCTCATTATAATTTTCATATCATTTCCATGTCCATATTCTTGATTATTGTGCGTGTTTTGTGATTTGAACCTCAGTGACGACCTTTAACTTAATCATGCACGTATGGGCAAAAAATTACAATCCATACTTAAATTTAAGTATTTCTTAAGTTATGAACTGGTTTTTAGGGCATGAAAAAGCTTATAAAAATCAGAGTTGTTTCGTGCATTCAGTTGGTCTCATATTGACATCTTCGACCATATATACATCGAACCTTAGAATTTATCAAATATTCAAAATAATATGAAATAGGCACACCTAATGGGCAACCAACCACTATTTGATCTGAGAGGATAGCACAGTAAACGGTAGTTCTTGTGAGTCGGTACTCGTGTTAGTATAAATAGTAAGGAAGAAGGTAAATGTCAGGAATCGATACAATTAGTACCACACCTGACCCAGAACACCTTATGGGAAAGTGACAAAAGAACAAGAAAACGTCACATACAGCTCTAAGCGCCTTGAGGTCAGCTCAGACTCAGGGCCATCGCCGTGTATTTCAAAGTGGTCCGACGGAGGAAACCATCGAGTGCCGAAGGCACGAAAGGGTGGAGAGCAAGAATGGGTAATCATTCCACCCTATCGTTAGGGATCTCTCCCTATATATTTTTTTTTAATTTTGAGCGTTTCTATGGTCGTTTTAATGGATTTTAATGCGTTTGGGACTAGATTGTAGTCGCTTTGGGTCATGTTTTTTGCCAGAAAAGATTTTCCTTGTGGAGTAAGAAACCGAATGCAGGACAAAATCCTTTGATTTTCACTTTTTTCGTCAGCACTTTACTTTGACATATGTCTCCTCAGGTTTTTGTCAGAGAACTTTAAGTACTGATCCTTGGTCGTGGTTTCGAAAAGATATACACTATAGCCACACCGGGTAGGCGGCAATCGAAAACGCTATCAACAATCGACGAACGCGGATCAAAAATCGATAGAAACAGTGTTTTCGATTGTCATTTGTCGTCAGTGTGGCGACAAATGGCAATCGAAAACTCTGATTCTAACGATTTTTGATCTACGTTCCTCGATAGTATTGGCGTTTTCGATTGCCGCCTACCCGGCGTGATAGCGTCTTTTCAAGCAGGTTTCATCTAGATTTTGGCTGCGCATCTTTCCTTGACGACTTCCCTTGTTGGTGACAAAACGTGAAATCTTTGGCTTCATCGTAATGAAGCCAGGCCCTAATGTCGAACCAAGACGGCAAAACACTTCTCTGTACACATGGTCCAGGCCCGGGGTCCAGGCTTCATTACGGCAAATGACCGTTTAGCTAACCGAAAACTCTTGGGCTAAATCGGAACAGGCAGTGCTCACAATGTTCATATTATATGAGTTCACCACGTTTTAGACTTTAGAATAATAAGAAGAAAAAAAGCAAAAAAAAAAAAAAAACTGGATCACAGAAATTACCATGGCTTTGATAAATGAGTCTCAACATGAGAAAACCTGTCTTCGGGGTTTTCGACCATGCAAGCCTCAAACCAACCTGCTCAGTTACAGAGATTAGATCTAGCTAGAATGCTGAAATGTTGTGTGTATAGCAAGTTTATCAATTATACTTTCCAGAGATTGAACAACAAAGTCGCTGATCAGACTGCGTGTCCGCGCAGGCTGGTCTGCGCCTTTGTTGTTATAATGCAACTACCTTAGGTTTCCTCGCGACGCGACCCATAACCCATATTTCTGTGATTGCTTGTTTTAACACCTTGGTCTATTTATGACATGCGCAACGTTTGGCATGTCGCATCAGAGGTACAATGTACGCTCAAAGAAAAATAAGCCAAAAGGAGAAAAAGGGGACACGGCTTGACAAGTGTAGACTCGACGAGCCTGTGCAGCCTCCTAAATGATGCTCAGTCAATAGCATAACACTCAGACTGCGTGTATGCGCAGGCTGATCTGAGTCTTTGCTGGTCGCACAAATCACATTGTTGGAAATCTCATGTTGCTGCCTCTTTCAAAGGCGCGACGATGCACGTGTCAGTTGGCGTTACGTCGTAACGTTAGAAGTATTGTGACGTCACGTCATGGGGATCACACAGCCGCTTGCTTGAAAGAGCTATCGTTAACGTTCAAGCTCCTGGTGATTGAAAAAATCCCTAAGTCTTTGGGCTAAAATACAACTTAAATATCAACAAAACTAGCATCTTCGGGTTTCACTTTTACTTTTTGTATTTTTTCAATGTTCATGATGATTACGGCACATTTTTTAACGGTAGAATAAGGTTTTTAGTTCGATCGAATCGACTCCGTATAGATACCGGAACTCTCGGTTGACAGAACGGAAATCAGGCCTTCATATAGCAGATGAATAGAACAGAACAGAGCCTCTAATCGTAAAAGCAACCAACCCTCGTTGTTGCCGCTGCTTCGCGGCAACAACTCGTTGGTTGGTTGCTATTAAGTTGAAATATCAATACTTAACTAATTCACACTGGTCAATGTAAAAGCACCGGTGGTTGCTACAACGAACTGGTGGTGGCTTATTACGGCACTGGTGGTGGCGTAAAATGGCGGAAAAGGTAAACAAAATCTATACCTGTTGACTTTATGATTTATTTATAAGCTTGCATTTATTTTATTTGTGATGATACCAGGCGCACAGACCGTCGGTAAGATTACAGTTTATGGCGCTGCCAAGCAATTGGTGATTTAATTCGTGGTTTGAACGGCAAATCCAACACAGTTCTGGAGTTTTGCCGTGGCAGGTGCTTTTTAATAGTGTAACTGCCTAAATTTAGGTAAATCTGCATGTCTAAGCGCAGCTGTTATCATATTTTCATGAAATAACATCCAAAAAACGATTACCACTTTGTATTTTTTTTCTTGATAAACTAGCAAATGTTTTATTGAGGATTTTTATTACAACGCACTGGGAGCATTTTTTGACGCATTGATACAACGCACTGATGGTTGCACAGATGTGCCGTGGTTGCTGGTGCAGACTCACCACAGCATTCGCTGTTCACATAAACGGTGCACAAATCGCCATCTGAGCCAGCACATGATATTTTGGTACTGTTACGAAGGCTCAGGCGAGCCTGTGCAAAGGTGCAGACTCCCCAGAGCCTACGCTGCAAGCACAATAGATCTTGATACTAATCGCATTGTCCAATGACTATGCCTGCGCAAATGTACAGACTCACCAGAGTACTCGCTGCTGACGTGAATAGCACACACATCGCATTTAAGGCAGCACATGAAGTTGTGTACAGTGGCGAAGGCTCAGGTAAGCCTATGCAAATGTGCAGACTCGCCAGAGCCTTCGCTGCTCGCACAAAATGGCATTCAATCGCCATTTGTGACGAAGGCCCAGACAAGACCAAGCAAATGTGCAGACTCGCCATAGCCTCCCTCCTTTGCTCGCATAAATAGTATAAACAGGCATTTGAGCCAGCACGTGAGGTGGTGGTTCAGTGACGAAGGCTCAAGCGTGCTGGCTCAAATGCATGTTTTATACTATTTATGCCAGCAAAGGAGGGAGCCTATGGCGAGTCTGCACATTTGCTTGGTCTTGTCTGGGCCTTCGTCACAAATGGCGATTGAATGCCATTTTGTGCGAGCAGCGAACGCTCTGGCGAGTCTGCACATTTGCATAGGCTTACCTTAGCCTTCGCCACTGTACACAACTTCATGTGCTGCCTTAAATGCGATGTGTGTGCTATTCACGTCAGCAGCGAGTACTCTGGTGAGTCTGTACATTTGCGCAGGCATAGTCATTGGACAATGCGATTAGTATCAAAATCTATTGTGCTTGCAGCGTAGGCTCTGGGGAGTCTGCACCTTTGCACAGGCTCGCCTGAGCCTTCGTAACAGTACCAAAATATCATGTGCTGGCTCAGATGGCGATTTGTGCACCGTTTATGTGAACAGCGAATGCTGTGGTGAGTCTGCACCAGCAACCACGGCACATCTGTGCAACCATCAGTGCGTTGTATCAATGCGTCAAAAAATGCTCCCAGTGCGTTGTAATAAAAATCCTCAATAAAACATTTGCTAGTTTATCAAGAAAAAAAAATACAAAGTGGTAATCGTTTTTTGGATGTTATTTCATGAAAATATGATAACAGCTGCGCTTAGACATGCAGATTTACCTAAATTTAGGCAATTACACTAGTAAAAAGCACCTGTCACGGCAAAACTCCAGAACTGTGTTGGATTTGCCGTTCAAACCACGAATTAAATCACCAATTGCTTGGCAGCGCCATAAACTTTAATCTTACCGACGGTCTGTGCGCCTGGTGTCATCACAAATAAAATAAATGCAAGCTTATAAATAAATCATAAAGTCAACAGGTATAGATTTTGTTTACCTTTTCCGCCATTTTACGCCACCACCAGTGCCGTAATAAGCCACCACCAGTTCGTTGTAGCAACCACCGGTGCTTTTACATTGACCAGTGTGTAATTGTAAGTAAACAATTTAAAACTCTTTAAAGACGAGTGTAATTCTGGGTCCTGGGCATAGCCCTTAAAGTTATTCAACGCTTAATTAAGTATTGATTTTTAAATGTTTAATAGTGTAGCCTGGGTCCAGTCGTCAATATTTTTGCCAATATTTTCTTATGCTAATATTCTAAAAATTAAGACAACAAAAAGATAACACATCAAAGGTATCGGTAGTCCGTTATTAATTTCGGTAGATATTGACATAGTGTCATTTTGACCAAGAAACGAAAAAAAAAAACAGGCTAGGCTCGGTGCAGAACATACATGTATGGTCAAAGATGTCATTGTGATCTACTTAATACATGAAACAATTTTAATTTTAAGAAGTTTGAAACGTTAATTTTCGTTTCCTACAAAATCGATCCTTAACTAAAGGAGTACTTAACTTTAAGGAGGCGCTTTAATGCAAATCGGATTAGATTTGGGCTCCTTGGAGTAGATGATCTTTTTTCTTTCATGACAGATAAGCGGGTGTATCATATTGCGCTAATTAATTGATTACTTATTTCAAAACGATCTTTTAATGTTATGGTATCAAGCATGTCAGTTGGTCAAAGGAAAAAGGAGTCTCAAAAACAAACAATCATACTAAATGTGCGAAAAATAGTTTACACGTGAGCTAAATGACTTAAATCTGGTACCAAAACGGAATCTCCAAGTCGAAATATTTTACACTAAAATCAGTGGCGCATAAAAGCTTCAGTGCATATATGGCAGATACTGCTACATGTATTACAGCGAATCCAGGGAGAGACCCATACAAACCATTATGAAAGTTTCTTCAAAATCTCTTAATTATCTTCCAATATTCTTTTCAAATTCAATGGTGGATAGGAAAGTTAACTCTTAACCTTTGAAAGAACCTTAGAGCTGATTTCATTTATTTTAATTTCAATCTTCATCAGTAATTGGTTTACAAAACAAGTGTAATAAGTATTTCACATGTGACCATACAAGGAACCTGTTGGAAATGAAACTATTTGTCCAGGTTCTATTGTGAAGAGATAATGAACATAGATTTTGATGAAGATAAGAGGAAACTACTAACAAAACCATTTCTCAAATATTCAAGGAAGTTATCAACCTACCCCTAGCCTAACCAAACTTCATTGTCATATCAACACCATGTGATAAATTAAAGAAACACTTATTAAATTGTTTCCTATGCTTGCCAGTTAACTTTATAATCCTTCAAAGAATATGAATGGTTAGTTCATAGTTTGACAAGATGTTTAGAATAAACTTTGATACTGGTTTGTATGCATCTCTGTCTGGATTGGCTGTAAGACTTAATCTGTCAGTGACAATTTTTGTTGTCTGCTGATTACCTTTGCAAACAGTTTAGGTCAATCTAAAAAAAACGTCGAAGCTGATCTGGATCCAAACCGTTTGACTCTCTGACGGTATTCCCGAAATAATTATTTGAAAAAGTGAAGTTTTGAAGAAAAAATAACCAGCCGAAAACTGCTCGCAAAATTATCAAGCATGCAAAGTTTCTTTTATTGTACCCCACTCATAATATTCTAATGTACTGGGTCGCCATTTTCGGCTGAAAATAAAACGATTTCTATAGTTTGTCTATGTCCTAAATGTATGTTACCTTTTTGCTCATGAGTTTATTCAAGCAGTTTATATTGAGATAGATAAAATCTCCCTTACGTTAAAAGATCTTAAAACCTCTTAAGACAGTTAATTCATAATTAATGAGATAGCATTAAAGCATTTGATCATTAACGATCACTAGCTATAAAGAAGAGCTAACACATTCCAAATTTAAATAGTGCCAAAGTTTTCGGTATGCAGTGGTACAATGCTCCTCATGAAAAGGCATAACAAATCGACCGCCCCCCCCCCCCCCCCGGCATTACTATCTCGGGCCACTATCGGCCCGCCAGCGAAACGCTATTCGAATGGCGTTTTGCTGGCGGGCCAACAGTGACCCGCTTTCAGTACGTGCTAACACGGTTTGCATTCATATAAGTAAGAAAATAAAGAAGCCAGTTATCAAATATTGTCTATAACCCTTTGTAATTTCTAATGGATTTTCCCATACAGATGAAAGCATTTTTAGAGCTTTTTTTCGTCCTCAAGACCTTAAATCTGAAAAAAAATCCCGTAAATCAACTAATAAAAGAAATACTGGCCTAAAGACTCTAGAATCTGTATAAATTGCAATTTCGATTCGAGTTACCTTTGATATTGCTTCTTGTCATACGAGACCCCTTACTTTACACTGGCTTGCACGAACTTCTTTATTGCTTACCTATCTCAAATATATATGAGCCGCGGCATGAGGTTTCCAACAATGTGGTATGGGCAACCACTAAGCCTCAGATCAGCCTGCGCATACGCGCAGTCTGATCAGAGCCTTTGCTTGTCGCTTGAGTATTCTGATTGTTAAGCTACTGACTGAATACCATTTTGAGTTTTTACGCTTAAAATGAGGCTGCACAGTCTCGTCTGAGTCTACACTTGTCAAAATGCCACATTGTTGGTAATCACATGTCGCGACTCATATATAGCTAAGTTCCTGTGCAGATGTACTGAAATCCCCTTTCATACGACTTGTCTTACTAATGTTGTGTTTTGCATTTTCGTTCAACATATCAAATGTGCCAGTCTCACCTGCCGTAGTACTATACAAAAACTGCAAAAAATCACACAAGGTATCATTTTCTACTTACTTTTAAATCTACTTTTAAAACGTTTCGCGTCACGAGATGATATGGTATTACATTTCCTACGTCGACCCATTTAACCCTTAAAGCGCCACCTATAATTTGCAGCAGACGACAATTTCAAATTTTGCTGCTTTTCAAAATAACAAATAAGGCATGATATTTCATGAGAATCGTCTGCTGGCAGACGATCCTCATGAAATATCATATCTTATTTTTTTCGAAAAAAAAGAAGAAAAGATGTCGCAAAATTTGTCGTCTGCTACAGTTGTGATTGGTGCTTTAAGGGTTAAGCCCAGGGTCCCATCAAATGTTCTTCAATAGACTGTGAAGGCCCAGATGAGATCCCCCAAACGCGGCGTCTCATCATGGTATATTCGGTATATTCACCTTTTGCACAAAAATTGATTTTTTCTACCAGCAACCCCTTATATAGATCGATAGACTATCTCAACGTGATATAGGCTGATTATATTTGGCATAAATGGGTGGAGCGCACAGGGGCCAGTCCAGCTAACAAAGTGTCATCTTGTGGCATACTGTTAATACTGGACTGGTCCCTGTGGGCCAGATGTCTTATCGACTTCAAAACCAGTCAATGCTCCGACGAGACTGTGGTGCGCAGTCTAGTCTAAGACTTTTCAGATCATGCGGAAAACCCCATCATACCAAAGGGCTGGCTCAGTTACGCGTGCATGTTTTGTTTGATTTGATTCTTTACGTCCCAGTCAAAAAAAAGTTCAGTTATGTTGGGACGGATCTTCCTGGGTTGAACCAAGGATTAAGGACACAAAACAGTGACTTCAGTGAGGCTCCAACTCGCAACCGCTCGAGATCGAGACAAGCACCGTCTACCACTGAGCCACTGCGCTCCCTCCAAGTAACACTGTTTGAGTTTGTTCGTGAGAAGAAAACGACGTTTAGAGCTGTTTATGGACCGTAAAATGTTTTAGTTACACTTGGTTAACTCAAGTCGTGATTTTCACATTAATCAGTAGATTAACCCTTTCATCGCCAAATAATTTTTGAAAATTCGTTTTTTCTGAAAGAAATTGGCTCTTTTGTACGGCCGAATGTTCAGGCCATCTTGTCTATCTGTGCTAATAGATTTCAGGCTGAAAAAAGGTCCTGCTTCCCCCCACACCCCCTGCGGAAGTTTGCAGACATATCCTATCTTAAAGAACAATCCAAGCTGCGTCGAATAAGAGATGTTTGCACTCTATACGCCGGGGCATTAGTCTGTAACAGCCTGTTGCATATGTTACTATCACAAATTAAGAAAAAAGTAAAATGAAAGTTTGAGCTACAGAAAGAAGACATTTAAGTGGTAATTGCGGATATCGTCATTTAGTTTAACCCTTAAAGCGCCACCTATAATTTGCAGCAGACGACAATTTCAAATTTTGCCGCATTTTCAAAAAATAACCAATAAGGCATGATATTTCATGAGAATCGTCTGCTGGCAGACGATTCTCATGTAATATCATATCTTATTTTTGTCAAAAAATGTGGAAAATGTCGCAAAATTTGTCGTCTGCTGCAGTCGTGATTGGCGCTTTAAGGGTTAGCAACTGCTCTATTTTTGTCACAGAAGCAGACGCAATGATATCCATTTTGTATGAGTATGACTTGGATGAGGAATAGTTTAGAATATCTACATTTAACAGGAACATTTACTAAATTGTCTTGTTTAAATGTGAAACTGTTATTTTCTATGTCCCTCAATCTGTACTTTAGTTTTATACATATTAGGAAATATTGAAATCAAGTTAATTTATAACATCTGTAACAAAGGTGCATGGGCTTGATAATCAGCAATGGATATATATTTCTAAGATTAAGGCACCAGAGACTAGAGATTTACTTGAAAACATGTATGTGTAAATTTTTTTTCTGAAATATCATCTCGTTCATCAAGACAATGTCCTTGTTCATTTATCATGCCATGCAACATATACTGAAACAATAAAGTTATGTCCGCTTGATGTTTATGTCTGCCAGTTCCTAATGTAGTAATGCATTTCATTCAAATTTTTACATTACAAACTGTTATGGTTTTGGAGACAAAAATTTGTAGGAGTGCTTGTTGCGAAGCTGGCTTGTTTGTCGAAATGAAACGGAACACAAGGTTGTTGTAAAAGGGCATTTATTGTAAAAATGCCAGAGATAGTTGAAAGTAAACAGTATGAACTATTTTGCAATGAACAGATGATAAAAAGTGAATTTCGGCAAATGTGGGCAAATAAAAAGCGCCGAGTTGTAGTATATAAATACACTGAGTTATGATAACAAAAGAATGACCTGGATTGCATAGTAACATATCACACCTGAGGGGATCTGTCTTAGGTTGTACCCCAAAATGATGAGGGATCTGTCTTAGGTTGTACCCTGCGAGCATAAGGTGTACCCCTGGGGAACAGGGGATCTGTCTTAGGATGTACCCCTGAGTAGTTCTATATATAGACTCAATGGTATGCAATAAGATAACAAAATTAATGAACTGAATTACATGTTGACATCAGTTAGAGTGTACAAAAAAGCAATACAATAAGCTAATGATACATTATATACATGGTAGTGTAGATGATACGATCACTCTGAGCCAATAATTGAAATGCAGTGTTAACAGAAATAAGGTGGCGGTGAGGGAAGGAGGTGGATTTTTGAGCAAAATAAATAGAAACGAGGTCTTACCTCTGACAATTCCAAAAACTGAGTGCGTGATACCGATATGCAAATAGCTTAATTGATTTTGGAGAACGCTGATTGGATAATGGAATTCCTTCACTGCTGATAAGCCCTATGGTCAAGGTTGCCTATCAGCAGTGGACTGCGTGATAGTCTCAAACCATAAAATCTTTTACCTGGCGTAAAAAACATTTATGGTTTTGGAGACAAAAATTTGTAGGAGTGCTTGTTGCGAAGCTGGCTTGTTTGTCGAAATGAAACGGAACACAAGGTTGTTGTAAAAGGGCATTTATTGTAAAAATGCCAGAGATAGTTGAAAGTAAACAGTATGAACTATTTTGCAATGAACAGATGATAAAAAGTGAATTTCGGCAAATGTGGGCAAATAAAAAGCGCCATGAATTGGCAGCTAAAAGCTGACAAGGAGGCATTTAGAAACGTTATGCACCTAAACGAAATTAATTTGATAACCAGTAGAGCCGTTAACAACTCAGAGAACACGAGTACCCTTAAAATCAAAAGTCACAACATCAAGCTGCAGTTCATCATAATTCCGAACCGTTCAAGCACATTTAAACATCACTGAGCAAACTCTCTAGCAAGGTGTTATGCATGTTAGCTGTATGCAATGCTTTAACGGCCACAACCATTAATTTGTAACATACTCTGACGTCACAAAACATCAACCAAGAGCGTGTGTTAAGACACACAGAAAATTCATTGTTGGTCCAACATTTTGATAAGCAACAGAGTGGGTCAAATTTGATTTTCTTTTTCGCCATCCCAAGCATTTTAACATTAATTAAGTCTAATCATCATCAAAACAATTGATACTTGAAATTCACTGGTGTATTTCGGTAAGGGGTGGGGTATAAAACACAGATTTCCTGAATATGTGATGGCCGACATCAGCCATATTTTTTTATTTTTATCTTTTGTGCAATCGTTGTCATACACAAGCACAACAAATTAAAACAAAAATGGTGTCAAAATGATGTTAGATTAAGGAGAATCGGGGGTTCTTCGATTGTTATTTGTTTAATTCAAAGGGAGGTAATTTCAGTTAATTTCGTAAATTAACGGTTTTTAATTGCAATTTCGCTCGTTTAATAAGCACATTTGGAATTTTTAGATGTTTTTTCATCGTTGGACGTTCCTGGTTGCCATTTAACGTAAAATGTGTCACGTTTTGGTGATAAACTTGCTGATGACAGTGGAATGAGCTGTTTTCACTATAGGTTAAATAAGTCTTCCAGATAAGACGATAAAATCAAATGATTACATTTTTTTGTGTGTCGAACTTTTGATTAACATTTTGATTTATTTTTGGCTGCGACATTTTAACTGGATCGAAAGATACAGTACCATAAAAATCGGACGTTTCTTTTTTGTTTGAGTATATGTTACACCCTTTAATAAGTGCTGTGATCTTGTTGTTAAACCACAGGAGCTTGAAGTTCGATCCTTAAATCACCCCTATAGCCCCAAAACCAAAAGCTCACAATGTCATTACGTAATGACACCGTGAGCGTTTGGTTTTGAGGCTATATAGGTGATATAAGGACCGAACTTCAAGCTCCTGTGGTTAAACCTGCAAATTTATGATTTTTTATTATATGAGCTAGACAATTCAAAATGTATATGATATCCAGCAGCAGCAGCAGCAAATATTTTCACATATTTTTACTTAAATAATACCTACTAAAATGGGAGCTTCTTAAAACTGGGTTTAGGGTTGTTTTATGGCTCATTTAAGACAATATTCTAATATAAAAAAGCAAACTTTGGTTTTTCTATAAGCCAAATGAGTTTGTGAGTACAACATTATCAAAAACATTTTGAAAAATGCACCGATCAGTTGTAAAAGAAAATGATATTAGTCACAATTACCATTGTCAATGGTTAATTTAGTTTAAGTAACACACATAACACCATAGGAAGTCTTACTTTTGGTTCCAAAAGCTTCAGGCATCCAACATGCAGACTATATGAGTAATTGAAATAGGTCTTCTTTCTGTAGCTCAAACTTTTATTTTACTTTCTCTTAATTTGATATGGTAACATAGGTAACAGACTAACGCCCCGGCGTTCAGAGAGCAAACATCTCTTAATCGACGCAGCTTGGGTTGTTCTTCAAGATAAAACATGTCTGCAAATTTCCTAGGGGTGGGGGTGGGGCAAAACCATTTGAGCCGCGACATGAGATTTTCAACAATGCAGTATGTGCGACCAGCGAAGCCTCAGATCAGCCTGCGCATACGCGCAGTCTGATCAGAGCCTTTGTCAGTCGCTTGAATATTATATGACTGTTAATCTACTGACCGAGCATCATTTTTGGAGTTTCTAAGTTTAAAGGGAGGCTGCACAGGCTCGCCTGAGTTTACACTTGTCAAAATGTCACATTGTTGGAAATCACATATGGTGGCTCAATAAATCAGGACAAAACAGAAGAGTATGACTTGGTGACGTATGCAGCAAACAGTGTAGCTCCTCATGAGAGAGCATGTGGTTTAAATGCGACTCAGTGTGCAACAAAGTGAAATAATATAAACAACAGTTTCGCATTTGACATTTCAAATTAAAAACAAATTTGACTATGCGTCAGTTAACACGATGTGTCATAAAAATCTCTTTTTCAACTGTCTGACACGGTGTAACATGAAATTGAGAAACATAGTTTTGATGTACCTGTTCACCCGAGCCTTCTGGTCTGCAAATTGGGCAATAACTGTTTTAAAAGTATACTGATACATCCAAAGTTTGGAGATTCTACCTAGTATATGTAGCTAAGCAAACTGATTTGTGTCTGCCCTGATCTCCAAACCCGAAGACATATTTTATCGTGACATGGCTGAGCAACGACATGGAAAAATAGGCCCTGGCGTATGCGAACTTCAACAAGGCGCTCTTTCACTGATGTAGGTTGTATAAAAAGTTATGACATGTATGGGAGATAATTCACTCGCTAAACCTAGTTGATTATCTCCACCCATGGTATAACGTTTACAACAAACACGGTGCAATGACAGTGAAATCATGATGCCATGGTTGTCCACATGTACGAGAGATAACCCACGAGCTTTAGCGAATGGATTATCTCATCTACATGTGGACACCAATGGTATAATTTATACACCAAAACACGATGCAGTGTACATTCTAATGCACTTGTAAATGCAACGCGACGTCTGATTGGATAACGTCATAAATTTTCGACAGTATATCCTGCGATATACTGTCGCAAACCCGACGTCATTACGTAACGTTGCTTTTCATTGGTTGACAAGTGAATATATGCAGCTGGAAAGCGGTTTTATGCAGCTGGCAGCCGCTGGAGGTTGGCGCAACAAAGTACATTTTCACTGCTATTTTGAAGGGAAAATGTAAATAGTGCATTAGAATGGGGATAACCATATTCAAATTTTTCATTTGGGGAGGTATATCGTCGGATATACGGTCGGAAATTTAGTTTTACGGCGACGCGTAATACAGTTATCCCCTAATTGTCGGTCAGTTGTACGAAGATAAAACTCTCGAGCTCGTGATTTGATCCTCTTTACAACTGACCTCCAAACAGTGATTTATTACTCAACAATTCACTGCTGGAGCTGATCTATTCCTTGAGTATAATCTCGATAACCCGAACTCTGATAGCTCGAAGTATGCGCCCCAGTCGAAGTTAATTTTGGATGCGTAGGGATTCTTATATGGTACATGTAGTGGTTATTAAATGAACGTATCGGCCTGACGAGTCAGCGCAATTGCGCCGGCTCGCCTGATCCTTTCAATGTTGCTCAACAATGCGATAAATACCAAATTCTCATGTTCTAGCCCATGTGCTATTGTGTACAAAATGGTGATATCCGACACGAACTTGGACCAGGCCTCGAGGTTATAATTATAACTTTTTTCATGCTCAACTTAAGTGAGCATGAAATTTCAACTGTTCATAAAAATTAAAATGAACATAAATAAAGACATTCTTGCTTTTAAACTCTCAGAAGTTGTATTTATGTAAACTGGCAACATTTTTAGGCATTTTATCATTTATGCGCATGATGAATTTCACGCTCAGTTGATTCAGTGACCTATATCTAATATACGTCACTGGTTGAGTTCAGCATGTAGAAGATTTTATAACCTCGGGGCCAGACCCTGACCGAAATCACAATTTAACCCTTAATGCGCCAATCACAACAAAAGTCGTCTGCTTTTCTCGTCTGCTGAAATGTTTAAGAAGCCTCTATGGCAAACAGTATGGACCCAGATCAGACTGCTCCTATATGAGCAATCTGTTCTGGGTCCACCCTATTTGCTTCTATACTTAATTCGCCAGTAATGTTAGACAATTATTTGCAGCAGACAACTTCAGTAGACGACATTTTCAGATGCATTTTTTTCTTGGCGCTTGAAGGGTTAACATGGTAACAGGTGTCGCCGTGTTTTACTGGAAATAAAGGGTAAAATATGCACGGGTATGGTTCCACGGTGTAATACATGCATCTTCTTTTTACTTTTTCCAGGCTCCAAAATACCCAGCTTCGAGTTTGGTGATGGCTTCCAGAAATTTATAGATGAAACCGGTTACAAAGGAGGCGCTGTTGGTGTTCTCCTTGGAGACCGGCTTGGATACGCAGCGGGATACGGTCTCACGTCGACGGGACACAATATTCACGTGGAGACACTACTTCCTCTGGCAGGGATTTCGAAAACAATAACTGCCCTTGCAGTTCTTGAACTCATAGAAGAAGGGAAAATTCACCCCGAGAGCAGAGTATTCGGGAAAAATGGTATCCTCGGAAGACTTAAGCCATTTAAGGGGGATAGTGTTGACGCGAGACTTTACGAGATCACGGTTGATGACTTGCTTCGCCATGCGGGTGGATGGGATTCTGAAGCGTCACCTATCAAAGATCCAATGTTTAATAAGCTTCAGGTGGCTAATAACAACAGGATAAGAAACATTTCGAAAGAAATGAAAATTTCCGGAGAACTCAACATTTACGATGTAATCTCATTCATGATGTCACAACCTCTAGATTTTACTCCTGGTGAAAAATCGGAAGTTTCTAATTTAGGCTATGCAGTACTTGGTCGAGTAATAGAGGAAGCATCAGGGGCGGACTATGAAACGTACGTTAAGGAAGCCGTGCTTACTCCTTGTGGAATGTGGCACACCAAACAGGGGCCACACTTGATTGCAGGACTCAATAAATATAAAGGTAAAACTGCTGAAGAAATAAATGATGAGCTCAAAAGCTCGCGGAAAACGATTGGGGAATATTATTCACACATTCAAACGGAGCTGGTTGATTCGTGTCTAGGCTGGTATTCGAACGTGTATGATGTGATGCGTCTAGCACAGTGTGTGGACGGGAGTGCTGGTTTCCGGTTGCTCAACAAAACCACAACAAAACTGCTTCTTAAAAAGCCAAGAGCAGGTCAGCACAGAGAAACCTGGCATGGTGCTGGCTTTCAAGTTCACCATCATGGAGCCATCTGGGTGGACTCGGAACCAAATGTGCCTGATGTGATATTCTTTCACAGAAACTTGAAACGACACACAGATGGAGATATGTACAACGGGGATGAAAACGAGGCCGCAGCTTGGGTATATCTCCTTGATGGGAAACCAATTACCGATGTGCCATTAAAACAGTTTTCAAGAACAATGATTGAACCGGAGACACACTGGCCAAAAATGAATGCTTACGTGAATGACGTTGCTGATGAATATCTCACAGTGGACAAAACAACAAAACTTGTCAAACTCAAAGTTGAAGAACATCGAGCTAACAGATACTTGACTGCAATTATCAGATTGGGCTATAATGTCCAATGGATTAATGCATATACGGTTGACCAAAGCACATTTATTTCGGTTGTTGCAGAACGTGATTTCGCTGGGAGCCGCAGCTGCGTGGCTGTTGCAGGACTTGACGAACACAAGTTAGTTCATACGAAACTGAAACTTGAGAAAGATGGATATAACATGACATTGTTCCAAAACTACAAAAGTTTTTCGCACAGAGACCAGTTCATGTTCTTGGCACTATTCCACAAGGGCGCTTTTACAAATGACACACACATTATATATGGCTTACAACATTTCGACCGTCCTTATAAAGCATTGCTCGGTCTTTATGAAGAGAAGGGTTATCGCCCTTTAGTACAATCCATTGAGTATCAACGTCAGGACGAACTGGTGTCGTTCATTCTTGAACAAGTCAAGAAAGACGAGAAAGACCAACAATCAGTGTATGCAAGTGAGGATAAACTAAGTGAGTCTAAACTTGAGAAATATGTGAGACGGTATGCGAGGGAGCAAAGAAAACTCGTGTACCTTGATGCAACAACGTACAGAGGAAAACCCGTATTTTCAGCACTGTTTAAGAAAACAAGAATGACGAAGTGGCTGTTCAGTAACAGACTCTCACAAGAGGAGGTTATAACATTGATGACACAAAAACAAGTGGAGGGTTTCCTGCCCTCGTTAGTGGTTGGTTATAGTTTAAAGGGTTCTGTGTTACATTTTGCAGTATATATGGAGAAACCTTAAGTGCTGATCAAACTGTCCATTTAACCCGTTCAAAACTCGTACCCAGTATGTACTGGGTCCGAGTTTAAAATGAGTTTCAAAAGTAAACTCACCCAGTTCTAAAAGCTTCTTAACCATAATGTCCTCAGAGTGGCAAAACCGATGCAGTATATTTGGTCAGGTGGTTCATCCCTTTGAGTGCAATAGGGTTAAAAAAAACTCTCTCAGATGTGAATTTTTGAGAAATTTAAGAACAACTTTCATAGATCCAGAAAAGGAAATTTTATGAGCGTAAAATTGTAAATATTTTCTTACCCATCAATTTAAACAAATGTTTTGGATGTTCTATCTTGAATCCGGCTTACAAACAATGTTGATGCTGATGAGACAGCTCATTAAAAGTTGTCCTATTTGTAACTACATTGTGTTTTGAACTATTTACCTTTTTTTAATTGAATGGGTTACACGTGACTTTATGTTTACTAACTGCAAATAAAACGCAAGGTGTCTTCCAAATTAAGATGCTAGATGATTAAAATAGGCATTTAAGACACAATTAATAGTCTCAAAGCACATGATCATAATCATATTCAAGTGGAATGCTCTTGAAGTGAACGTTCCAGAGGTATACCGGCAAAGATTCGATTTAGTCATATATATGTACCTTTTGATCACTTCAATGAATAACAACAAGCGCAATTACCAACATAATGCAGGACAAGCAAGGGCCACCATATGTAGTTAAATGGACATGAATGGAGAAGTTGGAGCGTAGAATAGAGAAGCTTCAGTTTGGTCAATTTTTTATTACAACACACCATGTCTGAACATCTGTATTTGCGTATAAAGGTTGCTTGTAGAGCCCTTTTTGCATAAGAAACATATAATATTAAATTGGAATGAATCGAAACGATATTTAAGAAGTGACGGTGTATAGGGCTGTTTAAAGCACGCTGCTAGGGGACGTGGTGGTAGCTGCATTTCCATTCACGAACTGTCTCTATTAAGCAGAGTGTGTTGTTTTCAAAATTCGAAGGCTCGGTCGCTTTACAGATCGCAAGGACAGAAGATAAATTCATAATTCCCTAAATCCTGAACGTTAGAAATTCAGATCTTAAAACTTGCAGTATGTCTACAAAATAGTAACAATGTCTAATTTAAATGGTCAATTGGCTATAAAGAGAGAAGCTATTGTAATTTGCCTCATTCAGCATTTTGAGGCTGACTTTCTTTGGAAAGTCAGTCTCAAACTCCTGAATTAAGGAATCATCCTGAAAACTGGTCAAAACTTGCATTATTAGAGGATCCGTTTTTTCGGATACTTAAACTGCGGTTATGACAGTTCAGTTTATGACATTCAATATCTTTTCAGAGATCCGCGTTTTGTGTGGAACATTTGATTCAACACAAAACGCAGATCTCTGAAAAAAAATATTGAATTGGTAGTCTAACAAGCTAACACCACCAATTCAAATTGCTACAAATAGTGGCTGCCACGTCAGGGGTACCATGTTTATACAAATATTTTGTTTTATGTATTAAAATCTTTATTTGAGCTGTCGAGCGAACGTTATTACCACTAGAATATTCTTCCGACATATACAAATGATCTGTCGTAGCTGTGGTGGTAAAAAGAAATTTTGCTTTAACAATGAATAAATACTGGTATCCGTGTTAAAACGCATCTGTGCTAAGCAAGTCTTATATGGTTTGCTTTTCAACGAGGAAGCTAAGTCAGCTTACCAAAGACATGTGCTTGTCTGTCTAATAAGTGTATTATGTATATTTCGAATTATTTTATAGAATTTGCTGCTAAATTGGAGGATCTTTGATTGATTCAATTGTTTTTTCAAGTTTTCAATGTACATAGGTTTTGTCAGTGACCTGTTGTTTTATATGTGAGCTCTCTTAGTTTATGTCAAGGAAAACTTGGTTTGTATTGATGTTCTGTATGACACAGTGCAAGGTACAGACAACATTTGAAAATATGCGATACCGAATTACATATCAAAGAGCTATGTGCCTTAGTGGACCCGACCCTCTCATTGGGGTCAAAAAATAAAAGTTGCTTTTGATAGGTTAAGAAAAATAACCTCAGTGTAAGTACAATTGGATTTACCATTGCTATGGTAACAGACAATGGCCTTGAAACTAAGTATAAATAGAGACTCTATTATACTTATAGAACTTATAGAAACGAACACTATCTTTATAAAGTTGATTTTTCGATGTTTTCATGCATTTTGAGCTTCGTTGATATGCGGATGTTGCTTTCAACGTATTGATTGAAGTTTGGGACTCAAGTGCCAGTGGTACCAAAATACCATGTGCTTGCTCAAAAAATGATGCCAAAAGCATATACGTTGCGCTTCCTTTATATCACTCATCTCGGATGATTAACATTGGCAGAATATATCATAATTCATGACAGTTTTTTCTTACAATTATCATCGCACTTGCTACTGTGCTGCCAAATATAATTTTGATAAACAAGCACATTTTCTACTTTGAAATAATACGTATCACTCGGAACTTCTATATTATAGTTTTGGTCTTATGTGTCAAATTCATAAGTAGGTGTCCTGTTAAGGCGTGAAATCTCCCTAAAAGTCATTTGTGAAACATTCAAATTTCAATCTGTGATTTTTGCAATAATTTCCGTGACTATCAATACTATTCAAAAACAAACTTAATGATGTTCAAACCAAGGGCAAAGGGGAGATGAATACTGCTTAACTTTAACTACTTGAAAATTGTATATTTTTATACTATATCAGTCGAAGGGCTAAAAAGTAAGATTTTTTTTTATTAATTCCGCAACTGTGTTTTACCATCAAAGGATGTAAAAAAGATTTTCTATCAATATATGATTTGATCTGTCAGTTTAGTATGCCTGTGCACTATTTAAGCGTTCAAAATGCAGATAATACTTACGATTGTTAATAGACAAATGGGTATTCTTCAATGTTTTTCGTATGAAAGTATGTTCCCCACCTTGACCCAGCTTCCTACTAACATATATTGTGGAAATTCATTATATGTGTTTTGCTGGGTCAAGGTGGGGAACATACTTTAATATGAAAAATTAAGCGTTCCCATTGGTTTTTTTTTACAACCAGAGTTATTAACTGCATTTTGCACGCTTAAAAAGTCCACAAGCACCCTGATCAGACTGATCGAATCAGATATTGTTAGATCAATTAATTTTACATTCTTTGATGGTAAAAACCAGACGTGGAATAAACAAAATAACTTACTTTTAGCCCTTCAATTAATGTAGTATCAAAATGCAATTTTGAGTAGTTAAGCCGTATTTATCTTCCCTTTGCTCTCGGTTTGAACATCATAAAATATATTTTTGAATAATTTAGATGTATGTCCATTGATAGTCACGAAAATTATTGCAAAAATCTCAGTTTGAAAATTTGACTTTTTCACCAATGACTTTTGGGGAGATTTCACGCTTTAACAGGATAACTCCCTTGTTTCGCTGCCAAAGGCAAGACGATCATGAATTACTGATGGAAACCATCGGCGACCAAAGTGCTGCCAGTGTCAATTGGTCCTGATGACCAATGTCCTATTACCTTATAGAACTAATGTTGGTTGGTAATGGAAGAAGTACTGCACAAGTTGTTTGAAACAGCCTAGGACTGCCTTCATTGTGTATGCCGGTCATTAAATTCAGTATTAGCTTTAAAACGCAATTTTTCTTTTAACGTTAACTCATGTCATGTGCGTGTTGGATGGGCAAAAGACTGATAAAAACAACAGCAGAAAGTAACTACTACAGTTCTAAATTATGCTGTTAATTTTAGAAGTTTTTCTTGGGTCTTACAATTGCCACTTTGCTAAGTGGCTTTTCTTTATTTTCCTATTTGTCAGCCACTAAAGCGCAAAGCAAGTGTGGGAGCGCAGTGGCTCAGTGGTAGAGTGCTTGACTCGAGACCGAAGGGCCGCGGGTGCGAGCCTCACCGGCGTCACTGCGTTGTGGTCCTTGAGCAAGATACATTTATCCTAGCTTAGTACTGGTTCAACCCAGGAAGCCCCGTCCCTGTATAACTGAAAGATTGTTGATGGGACGTAAAGAATCAAATCAAACAAACAAAAAAGCAAAGAAAGTGTTCCTAGTATCATCTTGCGTGTTAATATGTGCATTGCATGCTCGTGTGCAATAAGAAGCTATTGTATGGTACTGTCCTGCCAGCAAAGAGTGGCAGTGACGTCGTTTTTTGTTTACAATGATAAGTAAAACATTAACTTGTACACTCCACTAGAGCTAATGCGAATCAACAGATCACTTGTATATTAATCCTGCGGATAGGATTAATACACAGGTGATCTATCGATTCCAAGTCCCTGATAATTTTGTAAACAAAACATGACGTCACTGTCACTCTTGGCTGGCAGGAAAGTATGTACGTCTGTACGTGCGATTATCCACTGGTCCCTATCACATAAATTAACATCAAAATTACGAAAGAGTATATAGCTCTGTTTGTGCCCGTGTTTATAGATGTGTCTGGGCTGCGCATTATCCACTCAATACGCATTTTAATCAATTTATTAGTTTTAGAAGATAAGAAAGCGGTTATCTGTGAATCAGCCCAGTTACAGCTTATAACAAGGATCTCGTTTTGTAAATTATTTTCACATACATAAACGTTTGTTCGGTGGATCAAAACGATTTATCTTTTATGTTTATTACGATGTAACTTTCTTAATTGCCCTACAGGCGGATGTTATATGCATGAGATTGTAATGAACAATTTGCATTAACCCTTAAAGCACCATTCACGGCTACAACAGACAAAAAAAACACCACTGTTCTTTTAATGTTCAGGTTTTCCGGTGTTGGCACTGCCAGAAATCACTTATCATTGATTAACTTCTAAACAGTTCGCATTATAACTCACTAACCAATAAAACAGAAAAATATCACTATAGGGATCAAACATGTTTTTCTATGCATTAACATCTGATGGACTCCGAGGGTGATGTTTTAACCCGAGCCTGAAAGGCGAGGGTTTTAACGACCCCGAGGGATCCAGCAGATGTTAGTGTATCAGAAAACCATGCTTGGTCATTATTATTGCATAAGCCATTTTGTCACTAAAAAAGCTTCGAAAAGTTCATTTTTGTGATACTATAATGGCGCGGAAAAGTATTCGTAGGTTTTGAAAACGCCTGTTCCAGAGCAAAGACTTACGTCATCTTAACGTCACTAAATTAAGTTCATTTCTATGCACTTTACTGTTGATGGCCGACCTAGAATGCGTTTATGTAAAGTACGAAAGCCGTGCATCAAGTTAAAACGTGGCTGCTACGGCTTAAGAAATAGATCAGCTCTAGCAGTGAATTGTTGAGTAATAATTCACTGTTTGGAGGTCAGTTGTAAAAATCAAATCACAAGCCCGTAGCGCGAGTGATTTATCTTCGTACAACTGACAAATTAAAAAAAACAATACTATTGTAAAAAGAGTTAACGTTCCATCATTCAGTGGAGCCAAAAGTTTCAGCATGTTCATTTATGGGCTTCGTTGCTAAAATAATAATTGAGCCGTGATATGATTTTTGGCATGAGGACAACAAAGGCACACACAAGCCTGCACATCAGCGCAGTCTGATCAATGCCTGTGCTATCCACTCCCTGGAAAATATGTCACGTGCGAAGTTTCCATTCTCTAGCTCGTCCCTGTAGTTGAGCAGGCTGGATTTAGCCCTACCTTGTTGGACCCATTTTAAGGGATACACTTCTTGTTTGTTATTGTTCATGTTTAACATCTGTAAACAGTTTTCATTCATATTTTATTCCATTATTAAAACTGTTTCTTGTAAATATTTATATTCGCTCTTTTTAAATTTGTAAATTTTGTTTATAAAAGGCAAAATTATACCCATGTTGTTTTCATTTCATTATAAACACCATCATGAGAACTAGAGAGTGCTCGTCTTGAGATGTCTTGTTCGAGCCTGACCGGAGTCATTGGGTTGCGTCCCTGAGTAAAGCCTGAGACCAGGAATCGATACAATCAAGTACCACACCTGTCCTAGGATACCAAATGGGAAAGTAACAAAATCATAGTAAACATCATAAACAAGAGCCAAGAGGTCAGCCCTTTCCCTTCAGGTGACCACAAGGCAGCGATGAGCAGGCGCGAAAGCATGACAAACACAGACATAAATGATCCACAAAAGAAGTACCACCTTGGTACGGTCAGTAAAAATATTTTACTGGAGGGCTTAAACCGGTTTCACGGTGCGCCAATCTCACCCTTAGTTCAGATGTTGATCAAGACACATAGATGTTTGGTTTGCATGAAAGACCCTAACTTATCCATGCAACGTCAACCGCACCATTTGATGTTAAAAAATAATCGTCTGCTGTAGTCTCTAATGTACATTTTATAGCTGAGCAAATACTCAACAATGAAATGATCACACTGACAAGCGCTCGCATTGTTGAACTCGCATCGGGTGCATTGCACTGACAGTACAAAAATGGGTACTAAACGGGTATTTTCATTCCAACAAAAACTAAGCGATTTATTTTTACAAGATATCAGAGCAGTAAGATTGATATCATTCTCGACCAAAATTTAAATCTAGTTAGGGGTTTGCTATAGCTATGCGCATGCAAATTTTCAGGGTGAAGAAACCTTCATGTTTATTGTAAAATTTAAAAACAGAAAACTGTGTTCTATTTGAGGTGCAATACTACAGTAATATAATAGCCTGTAGCCATCAAATTGAAGATTTTGGAGCTTTGGTTGACTCAATGAAGATAACTCCAACAGCAAACAAAAGTGGGCGATACCCTAAATATGCACAAGTTCAAGGGAGATAGCTGAATCAGGATATAAGAGCTTGCAAAAGACAAAGCTGTTTCGGGCGTTGAAAGTTTATTTACGGGAGATAATTCAAACAGAAACCCCTATTTGTTGTCTTTTCAATAAATATCTTCAGTCGGGAATAGGGCCAGCATCCTACAAAGAAGCTAATGTTTGTCCTATACACAAAAAAGGGGATCGCTCTAATGTCTACAATTACAGACCAATATCTCTATTAAACTTCGAAAATAAAGTTTTGGAATGACTTCTCTTTAAAAATCTTTATAACCATCTTCTTGATAACAATTTTCTGTCTTCTTTTCAATCTGGTTTCATTCCAGGAAATTCAGCTGAAAATCAATTAACTTTCCTGTATCATACATTTTGCGAGGCTCTTGATGCTGGTAAAGAGGTGCGGGCTGCCTTTTGCGACATCAGCAAAGCTTTTGATCGTGTCTGGCATACTGGCCTTTTATATAAACTTCGTGCTGCTGGTGTCACAGGTAATGTTCTTCAATGGTTCAAAAATTATCTTTCTGATCGGAAACAAAGAGTTGTACTGCCAGGTATTTCTTCTGTTGGAACTTTATTAAGGCAGGTATTCCTCAAGGCTCAATTTGCTTTGGCTTTTTCTAGTTTACATAAATGACATAGTAACTGATATTGGCTCCAACATACGTCTTTTTGCAGCTGACACTAGCCTTTATATAGTTGTAGTTAACCCATTGGTGGCTGCTGAAACTCTGAATGCTGATTTGGAAAAGATATTACGTTGGGCAGCTACATGGTTGGTGACCTTTAGTCCCAATAAAAGTGTAGACCTGTTACTTTCTCGCAAAGTCAGCCACCAACTTCATCCACCACTTTTTATGGAAAACACACTCATTAACGAAGTTGAAGCACGCAAGCATCTTGGCTTATTTCTCTCTAATGACTGCAGTTGGCATCAACACATTAATTATATCAAAGATAAGGCTTGGGCTAGAATCAACATAATGAGGAGATTAAAGTATAAACTTGGTTGCAAATCACTTGAATCCATATCTTTTATAAGACCTCTATTAGAGTATGGCGACACTATCTGGGATAACTGCACACAATATGAAAAATATGAACTTGATAAAAATCAAAATGAAACAGCTAGGATAGCTACAGGAGCTACAAAACTTGTTTCCCTGACCAATCTATACAAAAAATGATCTTTATAAAATGATTAACCATCTCACACCTATCTATCTGTCTTCCCTTATACCAGCACAAGTTAGTTCTGCTTCTAGATACAATTTACGAAATGCAGATAACTATCAAACAATACGAGCAAGAACAAATCAATACAGGGATTCCTTCTTACCATCAACTCTACATCTCTGGAACAATTAACCTTTAAAAGCAAGACAATCCAATACTCTAAACTCTTTCAAGCTCTTTCTAAAAAAAGATATTCTACCCATTCCTAGATACTACTATCATGGAAATAGAAAACCTCAAATACTTCACTCACGTTTACGAACAGGCTGCAGTGCACTTAATTTAGACTTATTTACTAAAAACATAACCGATTCACCATTATGTAGCTGTGGTAGTATTGAAAACTCTCAACATTACTTCTTCCACTGAAGAAACTATCAAGCAATCAGACATGAACTATTAAACAGTATATCTTCAAAACCCTTCCTTACATCTTTTACTTTATGGTGGCCCAGCTTTGCCTGAAGAAAGTAACGGGAGTATATTTGACCATGTACACAACTATATATCAAAGTCAACGCGATTTGATGCGATACGTATATGTTTGATCTCCAAATGCCAAACTCACATCCAAATGACCCATTTCCCCTCATTAGTTTTTTTTTTCTTAGTATTTTCATCAATTTACAAGTTCACATAATATATTAAGTCATTTTCCATTCCGTATGTACCGACACAAAAAAAAACTTGCTTGACAGTTCAATGTGTGATCATATTGACTACAAATTGATATGACATATGATACAGTCCGCCTTCCATATTATAGTGTACTCTATAAAAGGAGAAGAACTCTATAAGCTTACGCTTTCGTTCTAATCCTAATTTCCTTATGAATTGTATATATTGTACGGTATTACTTGTTATCTGTTGGAAATAAAATATGTTTAAACTAAACAGAAACCCTTTGTTTGCGACGCACTGCAATCCCTACCACATATAATATCAAACAAGTAGCCCAATGGGCAACGATCGCTCACCATGAAGCCAGCATAATGTTTGGAGGCACAATAATTTACGATGCTCAAAGGCAGATAACTCCGAACTTGAAACAGTGACCAGAATTTAATTCAAAAACCTAAGATATTATGCCAGTTCTAGTTATCTGTAAGTATTAAATCTGAATAATAATTTCAGAGAAAACCTGGTGAAAGTATAGTTTTCAGATGCTCAAGGGCAGCTAACTCTGTATTCCGTGATGGGATCTGACCGAAATTCGAACTCATCCATACTTTTATGTATGCCCTGGTAACCTACAAGGATGAAGAAAATCAAATGAAAAATGAAGGCGCCAGAGTGGTCACAACATTATAGATATATTTTAGACACTCAAGGGCAGCTAACTCTGTAGCCGGTGGTTGGATGTGGTCGAAAATCAAACTCATTCAAACTTTTATGGGTGTCCAGATTACTTGCAAGAATGAGGAAGATCCATTCAAAATGAAGGTGCTTGAGTGGTCACAACAGATCTCCCATTGTAAGACTATGCAGATTTTTTACAATGCTCAAGGGAAGCTAACTCCACAGTCTGGAGTTGGTTCTACTTTAAATTCGTCCTAGTTTTTATGGTTGTCCTTGTTACCTGCAAGAATGAAGATGATTCTATCAAAAGTGAAGGCGCTAGAGTGGTCACAACAATGTTACATTATCCATTAAATTTCAAGATGCTCAAAGGCAGCTAACTCCTTAATAGGTGATGGGATCTTGACGAAATTCAAACTCATCCAAGCTTTTTTAGTTGGCCTTATTATCTGCAAGAATGAATATGGCCAATTTAAAATTGAAAGCATCAGAGAGGTCCCAACATTTCACCCATTATAAGTCTATGGGGATTTTTAAGACACCCAAGGTCAGCTAACCCCACAGTCCAAGGTCTGATCTATCCGAATTTCGAACCCATCCAAGCTTTTGTGGTTGACCTTGTTACCTGCAAGAATGAAGAAGATCCAATCAAACATTTTAAGATGCTCAAGGGCAGCTAACTCCATAATAGGCGATGGGACCTTGACGAAATTCAAACTCATTCAAGCTTTTAGAGTTGTCCTTCTTATCTGCAAGAATGATTGAAAGCACTAGAGTGGTCACAACAGATCTCCCATTATAAGTCTATGGGTATTTTTCCAGAAGCCCAGGGGCAGCTGTCAAAGGTCTGATTTGGTCGAATTTCGAACCCATCCGAGATTTTATGGTTGTCCTTGTTACCTGCAAGAATGAAGAAGATCCAATCATCCATTATCCATTGATTTTTCATAATGTTTGGAGATACCATTATTGATGATGCTCAAAGGCAGGTAACTCTGAACTTGAAACAGTGACCAGGAACTAATTAAAAACATAAGATATTATGCCAGTCCTGGTTATCTGCAAGTTTTAAAAAGATCTGAATAAAAATGGTGAAAGTGTATTTTCTGATGCTCAAGGGCAGCTTACTCTGTTGTCAGTGATGGGTTCTGACAAATCCAATCTTTAATGTATGTCCTGATAACCTACAAGGATGAAAAAAATCAAAGGAAAAATGAAGGCGCTAGAGTGGTCACAACATTATACAGCTATATTTTAGACGCTCAAGTGCAGCTTACTCTGTAATTGGTGGTTGGTTGCAGCGGATAACTAATTGAAGCTTTGATGGGTGTCATTGTCACCTGCAAGACTGAGGAAGATCCATTCAAAAATAAGGGTGCTAGAGTGGTCACAAAAGATCTCACATTGTTAGTCCATGCGGATTTTTTATAACACTGAAGGGCAGTTAACTCAACAGTCTGAGGTTAGTTCTACTTACAGTTCAAACTCATCCAAGTTTTATGGTTGTCCTTGCTACATGAAAGAATGAAGATGATCCAATCAAAAATGAAGGCGCTAGAGTGGTCAAAACATTATCCATCACTTTTTAAGATGATCAAGGGGAGCTAACTCCATAATAGGTGATGGGATCTTGACGAAATTCAAACTCATTCAAGCTCTTATAGTTGTCCTTCTTATCTGCAAGATTAAAGAAGATCCATTCAAAATTGAAAGCACTAGTGATCACAACATTTCTCCCATTATATGTCTATTGGGATTTTTCCAAACCCTTAAGGGCAGCTAACTCATAAATCCTTGGTCAGATCCTGCAGAATTTCAAACTCATCCAAGCTTTTATGTTTGTTCTTGTTAGATAAAAGAATGAAGAAGATCTAATCAAAAATGTAGACGCTAGAGCGGTCATAACATTATCCATCAATTTTTAAGATGCCCAAGGGGAGCTAACTCCAAAATAGGTGATGGGATCTTGACGACATTCAAACTCATCCAAACTTTAATAGTTGTCCTTATTGAATGCAAGAATGAAGAAGAACCATTCAAAATTGAAAGCACTAGAGTGGTCACAACATTTCTCCCATTATAAGTCTATAGGGATTTTTCCAAATGCTTGAGGGCAGGTAACTCATAAGTCCCTGGTCAGATCCTGCTGAATTTCAAACCCATCCAAGACGTTATGGGTTTACTTGTTGCCTGCAAGAATGAAGAAGATACAATGAAAAATGAAGGAGCTACAGTGGTCACAACATTATTCATTAATTTTTAAGATGCTCAAGGGGAGCTAACTCCAAAACATGAGATGGGATCTTGACGTAATTCAAACTCATCCAAGCTTTATTTGTTGTCCTTATTGTATGCAAGAATGAAGAAGATCCATTCAAAATTGAAAGCATTAGAGTGGTCACAACATTTCTCCCATTATAAGTCTATGGGGATTTTTCCAAACGCTCAAGGGCAGGTAACTAATAAGTCCCTGGTCCGATCCTAAAGAATTTCGAACCCATCCGAGATGTTATGGGTTTCCTTGTTGCCTGCAAGAATGAAGAAGATCCAATCAAAAATGAAGGAGCTAGAGTGGTCACAACATTATTCATTAATTTTTCTGACGCTCAAGGGCAACTAACTCTGAAGTCAGTAATGGAATCTTGCCGAAATTCAAACTCATCCAAGCTTTAATAGTTGTCCTTATTGTATGCAAGACTGAAGAAGATCCATTCAAAATTGAAAGCACATATGATAAATTAACTCTATTTCAATATTTCGGCCAAAGGCCTTTTTCAAGAAAAAACATGCACTTTAGTATCAACTACATAGTCTCTGTTCCACCATTTTGAATTTGTTTATATTGATGTGTGACATCACGTTGACATGAACGTAACGCCACGACGTCGCACCGCTTTTCCCGTAAAAGTGGCAAAAAATACATGTTTCAAAATTGAAAGCACTAGAGTGGTCACAACATTTCTCCCTTCATAAGTCTATGGAGATTTTTCCAAACACTCAAGGGCAGGTAACTCATAAATCCCTGGTCGGATCCTACTGAATTTCGAACCCATCCGAGATATTATGTGTTTCCTTGTTGCCTGCAAGAATGAAGAAGATCCAATCAAAAATGAAGGAGCTAGAGTGGTCACAACATTATTCATTAATATTTTTGACGCTCAAGGGGAGCTAACTCCGAAGTCAGTGATGGAATCTTGCCCAAATTCAAACTCATCCGAGCTCTTATAGTTGGTCTTGTTATCTGCAAGAATGAAGAAGATCCATCCAAAAATGAAGGTACCAAAGTGTAACTTTAATGTTTGTCCAATGGGAAGCAAGAGAGAGCTGAGATAGCAGTTATTCTTGCATTGTGTGACATACCAACTTACCTGATATATAACCCTACCAAATAATATCAAAATATCTCAAAATGTATCAGAATTGTGGAGCACACAATAGCTAGTTCAAAGGGGAGAATTCAAACAGCAAGCAAGAAAGAGCAATAACCACAGACCTTCTAGCCAAAATATCTCCAAGGAGAAGCTCAAGATTTTGCCTACAAACAGACTGAGCGCTATATCCCATGATCTTGTTGGTCAGTGGATAAAAACTAGAGGTCAAAGGATCTGGTTATAGCCCCACCTTTCTAAAAGCACTTTCAGAGAAGGTGCACAGTATTTTGGCCAAACAGGTTGCCATGAAAAAAATGAAAAAAAGATTTATAACTATTTGCACTTATTTGACTTTTTTGAGTAAGGGCCATAGTAATGCATTAAAATCTGACGAAAAAATTCATTCTTTGGACGGACATTACTTGTAATATAGTTTTTCTATCATTTTGAGTCTGTATACAGTTATTTTTTTTTATAAAATTAATATATCTTAAAGAAAAAGTGCATGCACTTGAAAATAAATACATATAATAAAGATATATTGACTTTTTTGGTCAGAATATCATTTTTTCATTTTTCAGGGCGAAGGACATTAAACTTATATGTAATGTCCGTCCCCTTTATCCGTGTATGTTTCTGTTTAATTGTAGAAGACAATCTAAAAACAGTTATATGATGTTATACATCATTTCAAAGCTAAAATACATAAAGCAAATCATTTTTTATCATTTTACTTGCCAGTCTGGTAAAAATTTACATTTAATAAAAAAATTGTAAAATTAGATGCTAATTTGTGTAATGCAAAATGACCCTTTTTCAAACATTTTAAGCAAACAAAATGACATCAATTTTTTACTATTTGTCCAATTTTAAAAATTTAAAAAGGCACTATCTTCACATTTAAATACACAATACTTTATTTTTTTACCTTTTACTTGTTCAAATATTAGCATTACGCTTTGCAATTGGCCCAAATACCGTGCACCAGGCAAAATATGAAATGGAGAGTAAAACAATGCACACAGCATCAAAATGGTGAAAAACAATTACACGGCACTCCTCGGTCTAAATGCTTTTCTTCCATCAATTGCTTTAATAAAGTTTTCTAGGAATGACAAGTTTGTTAAACAAGAATTTTCTTTGGTAAAAACCATGTTGTAACTTAGGGGATAACTATATTCAAAATTTTCATTTGGGGAGGTATATCGTCAGATATACGGTCGGATATTTAGTTTTACGGTGACGCGGGAACGGAGCAGTAAAACATGATTTCCGACCATATATCCGACGATATACCTTCCCAAATGAAAAATTGGAATAAGGTTATCCCCATTCTAATGCATTTCTGCAGTCTCGTCTCAAATTGGAGCCTGCAAGCCGCATACATGTATAGCCGCACGCCAACCAATGAAATATGACATAATTAATGCCGTCAAACTATTTCTGACAGTATATCGCAGGATATACTGTCGCAAATTTTTGATGTTAACCAATCAAACAAAAGCAAGTGCATTAGAATAACAGATTATTCCATATCAGTTTGAGCAGGTGTTTTCAGACTAATTCAGTGGTGGTATCGATGTCTGTAAGTTTTTCCTCAGTATCACCTTTGAATTTTGTTTGAGCTTATAATATTTTCAATATTCTCTCGTATAAATGAGGATGCAAAAAAGCATTTAACTCTTCAGCCATAAACTTTGAGCCAAAACTTATTTCTCCATTGTGCCCTTTCAGAGGATCAATACTACCTATAATTTGCTTTTACTCTATATATTTACATACTTTTATCATTATGATGTTGCATCTAGGAGTGAAATAATGTCATGCAACAAAATTGATAAGCCACTAGTGGCTTAGAG
Organism: Loripinus fragilis; assembly: GCA_964019695.1. Classification (NCBI taxonomy): domain Eukaryota; kingdom Metazoa; phylum Mollusca; class Bivalvia; order Lucinida; family Lucinidae; genus Loripinus; species Loripinus fragilis. The sequence goes on from OZ026523.1 coordinate 35,321,989, forward strand.
ATTTTTGTGAAACGTTACTGATGAGGTCCATATCAAGGTTGCATACATAATGACAAAATTATAATGTTTTTACGACAGAAATGGGATTTCAAAGTGATCTTGATGTCATATGATTGTTAGAATCTAACATTTGTGCTCTTGTATTATTGAATTTATTTAACCCGTTGCGAAAAAGAGATAAAATGCTGGGAAAGCCTCGCATTTTATCTCTTTTCCCTAACTCGTTTAATAAATTCAATAAACATGAGCACTCATGTAAGATCCTCTATGTAAAAAGTTTATTAACCCTTTCTGTTCGAGAAACCCTTAAACTGGTATTTTTACAAACAATGAAGACCCAGATGAAATGCCACAAAAAGCAGCACTTCATCAGGGTCTACATTGTTTGTAAAGGTAAAAAAAAGATCTTCAGACAAAAGAATACAATACTTTTTTTTTAAGTTATAACCTGACAACCCTAGATATATACACTGGACCATCCCAAGTTCATTGTCTCAAACCAGTAGAAAGAACCCATTAATATACAAAGGGTAAAGAATCATTCTGTATGTTATATGCTTCTGTTCAAAGCTTTGAACCGGGCCCCTTATGAATTGCTTCACATGAGCTTCAACTTCTATAAGTATGAGGTTAATCTTGTTAATTTATAGTTCATATATGTGTTGTTTTTTTTCTAAACGAGTAACCAATGCTTCTAAATTAGCTCCTGTAACATAGGATGTGACAGTTTTAAACACAGACACTTAGGGTCAGCAGAACTTTTGCATTCTTACAATTTTTCATTTAAAATATGCGATTTTGTATGCTAGAACATCTACAGATGTCAGAAAAATTGCCCTAGACCATACGGAAAACATTTGAAAAAATGCTTATTGCTCATGATGATTAAAATACTAATAGGGCAATTTTTCTGACTTCTATAGATGTTCAAGCATACAAAATAACACGTGAGCCGTGGCATGGGATTTCCAACAATGTGATATGTGCGACCAGCAAACCCTTAGATCAGCCTGCGCATATGCGCAGTCTGATCAGAGCCTTTGTAAGTCGCTTGTATATTCAGATTCTACGAGTGTTAAGCTACTGACTGAACATAATTTGGAGTTTCTAAGCCTAAAAGGAGGCTGCACAGGCTCATCTGAGTCTACACTTGTCAAAATGCCACATTGTTGGAAATCACATGTCACGGCTCATATTTTAAAAAGAATGCAAAGGTTCTGCTGACCCCAAGTGTCTATGGTTTTAAGTACCAAATGTCCACAACCTATGCTGATACACTTCTAAACACAAGTTACGAGGATGAGAAACTTCCAAATGTCAATCGTCTGTCGGGAGCCAAAACCTCGTAACTCTGATTTTTGTCAGCACAGGAACACCAAAAGCATGGCACATATTCTGTCAAATTCTCGTAGCTCTAGACCAATTAGAACCCCCTTAAATAGCATCAATCATGCTTCAAAATATCGTATCTATGAAAGATACCATTATTTTGGTGCTCATTAGACCGAGATACTATGTTTTGCCATGAATAAGATGCTCAAAATGTTGTTACTCTAGTGAAACTCTTCATAATGACTATGAAATCTTTATTGGAATTTACAGTGAATTTGGATTTTACTAAATATAATCCTGTCTGACTTTCAGCAATATAGGAAACTCCTAGCAAAAGTTGTTCAGTTTTTTGCCTCCCCTGATAATCAAAGATTAAATGTTTTGACTCCCGACCGACAATATGATACATATATAGGCCAGTTCATTAGGTTTTGGTACTTATCACCTTTAAAGGCCCATGCTAACTTATCCAGAGGGGCTGGAGGTATAAATTTTGGCTTAGATCTTCATCTACATCTGAACTTTATGTCTGCAAGCAGGGAAGGCTCTGGGCAGTCTGCAGAGGCTAATCTTAGTCTTTGTTTTTTGACTGTGATAAGTAACCAAGGTTCATACAGGCAAGTTTGTGTAAAATTCAAGGACTTTTAAAAGACTTTCCTACTGTTTTGAAGGGCTGAAAACTTATGAAAAATACTGTTTTACATGTTAAACTTCTACTTCGGAAATGCTAGACTGCATAACTCAAGATATTAGTTTTAGAAAATCCGTATAAAACTGTGATGCCTTTATTTGGTGCAGCATATGCTGCACCAAATAAAGGCACCAAAATTTTATAGTGATTTAGGTCTCCAAAGACAGTTTTGAATCATCCTGTAAATGGTAAAATTCAAGGACTTTTCAAGGCCTTTGTGTGATTTTCCAGTACTTTTCAGGGCAGATTAAATTTTCAAGGACTTTTCAAGAAAGCCCTCTAGACTCAAGTACTTTTCAAGCCTGTGCAAACCCTGGATATGCAACAAAATGTCATGTGCTGGCTCATATTTGTTTCTAGAAATAATAACGACACCATCACTCTTACATATATTTGAGCCATGACACGTGATTTCCAACAATGTGGCATTTTATCTCGGGCAAGCCTGTGCAGCCTCCTTTTGAGCTTAGGAACTCTAAATGATGTTTGGGCAGTAGATTAACACTCATAGAATATTTAAGCGACTAGCAAAGGCTCTGATCAGACTGCATGTATGCGCAGGCTGATCTGAGGCTTTGCTGGTCGCAGATACCACAATGTTGGAAATCTCATGACGCGGCTCATATTTGTTTCTAGAAATAATAACACTATCACTCTTACACATATTTTTTTTATTTCCATGTAAAGTTTGTGTTTCTCCAAGTTAAATCTTACATGACTCACACACCATTAAGTTCCCACTAAGTAAGAGGATAATGCTTGAATCAAAGCACCATGCAAGATCATATAAGCCTCATTGCAAGAACCCCGTCTATGGGGTTTCCTACAAAGTGAGACTCAAACCAGTCTTCTCAGCTACAGAGACTAGCTAGAGAATTGAAATTTGGCTAGTAGCAAGTTTAGATATGATACTTTCCAAAAAGCGAATAACAAAGGCGCTGATCAGACTGTGCCTCATTGCAAGAAACCTGTCTATAGGGTTCGCAATCAGGTAAGGCTCAAACCAGCTTGCTAAATAGCTACCGTGATTAGCTAGAATATTGAAATTGTGCATGTAGCAAATTTAGCCTTTATTCTTTCTAAAGAGCCATAACAGTTGACAATCAGACTGTGTGGACTCCCAGGCTAGTCTCCGCCTTTGTTGTTCACAAACCCCAAAGACAGGTTTCCTTGTGTTGAGCCCATAAAGGATAAATGTGTCTTGCTCAAGGACACAACACAGTGACACTAATGAGGCTCAAACCCGCAGCTCCTCTCTCTCGTGTCAAGCTATCTACCACTGAGCCACTGTGCACCCTATGATTTTCTTATTTCTTAAGCAAAACATATCTTGTGGGTACTCAAAAGAACCATATCATTGAGATGGTTCTTTTGAGTATCCACAAAATATGTTTTAGTATGGAAATACTTCATGTCTAGGTTTAGACAAACAGTAGAAATTCATGTCCAGGGGACAAAAATTCCACTTGTCCGCTCGTAATTACGAGTGAAATCTAGAAAGGACGAGTAATTCTTCCCAAAGTACTTGTCCTGTAGGACGAGTGCTTCGGGAAGAATTACTCAAGGAAGTCAAATTGCATATTACTCCCTTATGTTCTTTATTGCATAAGCTTTTAAAGGACAAGTGCACATGTTTGCAGGACGAGTGAAAGAGGTAAGTCACTCGTCCTGCAGGGCAAGTGCAATATTGAAATATTTTTGTCCCCTGATGTCCTCTACCCAGTAAATATAAAAGCAGTCCACAAGCAAAACACAATTCAAATTTAATAGTGGCCTGCTGGTTAGTTGTACAGCCTCAATTAATTAATAGTATTCAAGAATATGTGAAATTAATCCACACAAAAATTGCTGGATTCACAATTATATTTGAATGGCATATTCAGTGATCGGACTGATTACCACACAAAAAATACAACATCTTGATATTATATATACATACATGAATGAGGGAGTTGAGGAAAAGAGATAAAAGGCGAGGCTTTGTCAAACATTTTATCCCTTTTTCACAAGTGAAGTTTAAATTTGTTAATACAGCAGCACAAAAAAGATTCTATTTATCATCTGATGTCCAAAACTAATTTAAATTCACATTTTTGGTGTGAAAACAGCATGATTATGTCATATAGAGAGGATCTTACATGAGTGTTCATGTTTCATTGAATTTATTAAACAAGTTGGGGAAAAGAGATCAAATGCGAGGCTTGCCTAGCATTATATCTCTTTTTCGCAACGAGTTTAATAAATTTAATAATACAGGAGCAGGAATGTTAGACTCTATTTATCACATGACATTAAAATTACTTAAAAATCATATTTTTGGCGTGAAAACGTCATGATTTTGCCACTTTTACGCAAAGTTAAAATGGACGTAATTACGTAACATTACTAAATCTGTAAACCCCTAGTGGTTTATAGATTCTATTGCATGGGGTTATATCACTTCCAGATGCAACATCATGTGATATATATGGTATGTTACGTTGTTATGTGTAACATTTCAACAAGGTTACCAAATATTCAATATACTAGTGTATTATTAATTTTAATACATAGAGGATATTCAAATTATTTTTAATCTTTTCAAAACAATCTTGCAATATTTCATCAGACTGTCAACCAATTTGACCCTCACCAGGCCAGAAAACTTGTTGGGCCTGATCTGAAGCCATACTGTTTGCAAAGGTTCTTTCAGAAATACCATCAGAGTGTCAAACAGTTTGGATCAAGATCAGGCCCGACGTTTTGTCCAGCCTGATCTGGGCCCGAACTGTTTGCAATGGTTATCTGCAGACAACGAAAATCTCCTCTAGCTGGGAGAGAGTTTAGGCAAATATGAGCCAGCTAAGTCTTTGCCTACTGAGAAATTTTTGCATGCTTTATTGTCGTCTGTTTTTTTTTTTTCAAAATCAACTTTTTTTAAAAATTCTTTCAGGAATACCATCAGAGTATCAAACAGTTTGGATCCAGATCAGGCCCGACAACTGATCTGGGTTCAACCTGTTTGCAATGGTTATCAGCAGACAACACTGGTAGGTAAAGAGCTATTAAGGTTTTGATACTTGTCACATTGGCGACCACAGCTTACCCCAGGAACTGGGAAACTATCTGTAGTCTAAATATCAAACCAGGTTTAAGTAAGTAAGTAGTAAGTTGGCGACTAATGATGGAGCAGACTAGCCTGCACAGTCCCCTCAGAGCCATCCCTGCTCACATGAACATAGTATGGAAGTGGATTAATGAAAAAAGTCAATAAGCAATGCTTATTAGATACCCCCCGCACGGTAAGAGTCAGTGAAAAAACTTGGCAAGTTATAGTTCGAACAAGAAGACCTTAGTTTTGATAAGAAGATTTCAGTAGAATCTGTGCAAACAAAAATTGTTCCATCAAAAGCTGTAGTAGGAGTTGATCGGCCCATGAAGGCACCATCTATGCATATACAAAAGCCTTATTAGGGAAAAATTGTCTAAGTTCTCACAGCTGTCATTTTTAAAAAAAAAAAAATTTCTGAACAAAACTCCTTCATGCATATGTTCAATGTGTCTACATTGTATAGGCTAAGTATCAAATTGCTCCATAAAAAGCTGTGGTAGGAGTTGATCGGCCCATAAAGGCACCGCCTATGCATATACAAACACCTTATTAGGGAAAAATTGTCTAAGTTCTCACAGCTGTCATTTTGTCAAAAATTATTTTTTCTAAACCAAACTCCTTCAAGCATATCGTCACCTTAGCGCAAAAAGTCAATAACTCCATTTTACAAACTTTTCAGGAGAGACAAAAAACATTTTATCTTCTTTCACTTTCCTCTCATGTTATTGCAATAAAATGTTTTCAAATGCATTTTCTGTTAGATTTCATGTGAAGAAAAATTCCAATCTTATAATTTTATGATAAAAGTGAAATTAAAGAAAATATGCACTTATTGGAAATTGACAACTGAAAATTTTGGTGCAAAAACTCAATAAGTGCACTTAACCCATTTTTGCGCTGAAAAATTTTGGTGCAAAAACTTGGTAATTGCGCTTTTATGTAGCATATTGACTTAGATACTTTGATGCAAATGAGCTACAAAAGTGCTTTGATGCAGCATACAATAATAGATTTTAATCAAAGTGTTTTTATGCAGGATTTGATCATAGTTTTCAGTCAAAGTTTTGATTTGGATCAAAATTATAAAAACCTTAACCGTGAACTCGACAGATCATCATGAAAATCATGTATGCAAAATGACACTGCATTTGTATACTTTAAACATTTGATCACCAGACTAACAAACTAACAAATTCCAAATTATTTAAAAAAAGTTCATTTTATGGAATTATCTGCACTTTTTAACCAACTTTATGCTTTATATTCCAATGTGTATCAATTAGTTGTAACTATAGCAAACCCAAAACCACGAGAATTAGATAATATATTTTCTGCAAATTGGATGAAAGGTTAATATGCTGCTTTTTCATTGAGCAATATTTTTTCCAGTGGTTAAACTATTTCAAGCAAATGAAAAGTTTTCTGAGCAACATTAACGTGTCAAAATGGAATACACAACTTTGGCAACATTTTTCGTGGCAAGAACATTGAATGGGTAAATAGGCCTTTAATAAATATGCCATATCTCACTTCAAGATTTGAATAATCCAGTCAAATAAAAACTATTAAAAATTAGTAGCACTACTCTATAAAATCAAACTATTCTGTTTCTATGATATTGAATTTCTTTTCTTAGGGAATCATTTTCTCACATTATGGCACATATGGTATTTGATTTAGATTTGTCAATTTTTCATAAAATTACATATATAGCTATATTATCTAGGCCTGCTCAGTAAGTGAGAACTAAATATCATATCATCTCTATACTTAAACCTGTAAAGTTACCAATGAAGTGAGCATCAGGCTCAGTGGATTTCAAATCTACCGTTGTTACATCTTTTCTGGAGCTCACTGGTAGAGTGCTTGACTCAAGACGGAGGGGCCGCGGGTTAGAGTCCCACCGGCGTCACTGTTGTGTCCTTGAGCAAGACACATTAATCCTAGCTTAGTACTGGTTCAACCTAGGAAGACCTGTCCCTAAATAACTGAAAGATTGTTGATTGGACGTAAATAATCAAATCAAACTAAAAACATAAAATGTGGGTTTATTTTGCATGAATGGCCTTTTGTAAAAGCTCCTTCATGCAAATTAACACATTTCATTATCTTTTTTCTATTTATCATCAGTATTTTAAGTTAACAAATAACAAGAAATATCTTAATAAAGAATAAGGTGAAAGAAGACGGGTTTGATACGAGTAATGTGAGAAATTGAAAAAATTATATAAAACATTATTTTGGGATTTTTTTTCCATAGTTGCTGGAGTACTTTGTTTTCAGTCAGCTAAGCTCAGTAAAGCTTTTGATTTTAATAAGGAATCCATGTGGCAAGGCAGGTTATCCAAAATTTAGAACTTCATTATCTGCACCAGTGATGTTTGTAGAATGAAAAAAAAATCCCCTGCTCCCCAATTTTAGGACATTTTTTCTTGGTTGATGATAGTTATGTCAATTGGAACTGCCCCAGCCCTAGTATTATGTACAAAAATGCAGCATTTTGTAAGGTGGATGTTAACCTGATTAAAATTGATCATTCTGGTGACCCCAAGAGTTGTCTAATAGAAAATAAATTTTGCATTTTTCCGAAAGATATTGCTGTGGCATTTTCTTTTCTTCAATTTTATTACTAGCATGATGTAGCCGTTATTTTTGCTACAATTTAACTTATATATTATATTGTCATGTTAAGAAATGAATTTAATTTTTGGAATGTTCATAGACATAGAAATAGAAATTTTATTTTGCGTCGAATATTGTACAACATGTAACATAAGCCCAGTAGGGCTTTTACTTCGACAAACAAGAACTATTTGCCCAAAGGGCTTCACATTAACTTTGCAAGAGACCCGAAGTATTCATGATTCCATGAACATTCCAAAAATTGAATTTATTGCTTATATTTACATTTTATTATAAATATCTAAAATATAAAAATTAATTTTAGTTTAAGAATTAAATCAGTTTTGTATTTAAAATATAATCATATTAATGGTTTAGTCGGAGTGTAAAATGGAAAAGCCGAACAGTCAGCTTGAAAACGGACAGCCAATGAGCAAACAAGAGGCCTGTTTTGCATGTGTGACTCGGGTGTGGCTCGCTGTCAATCATAACGTGTACCAGTATCACTTCTGGCGAATGCGTTCGATGTTCCGAGCATATTGCACGGGCAAGTGAGCTTTGCAGCTGTCAATCAATTTTGTGTAATTCATGAGGCTATGAATCTGAGGATTCATTAAAGGATTGCTTTGAAAATGTAAATATTTATATATATTATGTTCTGTTAAATTGTTTTTTCATGGTTTTCTATGACATTATTACCATGTGATTGTCATGTGATCCTGAAATCTTAAGTTTTTTATCCAAGGTTTGATTCATAGAATTGGCCAAGGTGTTCGGAGTGAAGATAATGTGTATTTATGTGTATATTTCTGCGCCTCAAAAGCTGCACATTTAAAAAGCACCACACATTTTTGCTGTTTGTCGTGTCATGTTCAAAAACAATGGTGGTTTTAATACTGATCTATAAAAATCGACAAATATTTCCTATGAACTAGTTTACATGCCATAAAATGTCGTAAACTCATAATTTTGAAAACATAAACAAAGATATTTCTAGACTTTTTTCGCTTTCTAATTTTCATTCTTTCAGCATCAATGTGAAAATCTTATTTAGAATTAATGAAAAAGTGCCAAAAAAAACCATTTCATACAACTAAATCATTTTAATAGATCAATAACCATTTCATGACATGTAGTTTCTAACATGCCAGCTTTTCTCCAATTTTGACTTCATCGAATTGAGACTTAAATTATGTTGACTAAGTAATAGTTATACCATGGCTGGTCTGCTTGTATGTGGAGAAAATCCATGCAGCCTTATAGTGAGTGGGTTATCTTATGTACAGGTGGACAAACATGGTATAAGTAAAAAAACTAGTGTAGACCTCGCACATCACGAGATATTTCACACTAAAGTTGGTAAGGGTGGTATCAGTTTGTTAAACACCAGGCAAGGCAATAATAAAAAATGTCTGCTTCTAGCATGATTGTGGTATACTTACAAAAGATGAGTTACTTTTATTTTCCCAACAGATTATTTAAGAAATAAATTCAATTGTTGGTCTTTGGGCTTCACTTGCTTTGCAAGAGACCCACCATGTTCAGCAAGAGACTTGCCATGTTCATGATTCCATGAACTGACCAAAAATTGAATTTTCTTTTGCATATTTAAACATTTTATATTATCATTCAAGTATCAATTTTAAAATTTCACCTTTTTGGCTGGTTTTCCAGACATTTTGAATTAAATTAGACATAACGGAGGTTTAAGAATAGCACTAAATCCTGAATTCTCACGCTTAACGTCATGGTGATATGTGTTCAACGTCACACAAACGTCAGTAAACAAACTATGTTATTGGATGGCATTGATGTTGGCACCAAAACTGTACATATCATTTGTTTTCAGACTTGGTGTAAACTCAATAAAAGCACTTATAGACTTTTTGCACCGAGAAACTTGGTTTAACTACCATATTTTTTTGGTGCAAAAACTCAACAAGTGCACTTATCAAGTTTTTGCGCTCATTTATTATGGAGATGTAGTTAACCCATTTTGCTTTTTATGCAAATTACCTAATTTGCATATCTGATTTTGGACCAATATTTTGATACAATATGGAAAACATCGTTGTGCAGTGAAAAATGCAAAAAAGTGATTTTGTGAAATTTTGGAGTTATTGACTTTTTGCGCTAAGGTGACGATATGTTCAATGTGTCTACATTGTATAGGAAAAGTATCAAATTGTTCCATCAAAAGCTGTGGTAGGAGTTGATCGGCCCGTGAAAAGGCCTATAATAGCATAAGCATAAAGCACTATATTAAAAGCCATTTAGAACTACAAAGGGAAATAACTCTTAATAGAATTGGCCCCTAGCCCTTACTTTTTTGTCTAAAGTATTTGTCTTGCATATATGAACATGTTTGCAAGGTTTGATGAAAATCCGGCAATGACTCTTCGAGTTATTAAGGAAACAAAGCGTTACGGACGGACGCACAGACGGACAACGTGAAAACAGTATACCCCCTACAAACAAAGTTTGCAGAGGGTATAACAAGGTTCATACAGGCAAACATTATGTAAAATTCGAGGACTTTTCAATGACTTCTCAAAGACTTTCCTATTGTTTTCAAGGACTGAAAACTTAAGAAAAATACTGATTTACACATTAAAATTCTACTTCTGAAATGCTAGCGTCCATTACTAAAGATATTAGTTTAGGATAATTAGTATAAATTGTGGTGTCTTTATCTTGTGCAGCATATGCTGCACCAAATAAAGGCACCACAGTTTTATACTGATTTGGTCTCAAAAAAACTGTTGAATCCTCCTGAAAATGGTAAAATTCAAGGACTTTTCAATGCCTTTGAGTGTTTTTCAAGTACTTTTCAAGGCAAACTTTATTTTCAAAGACTTTTCAAGACAGTCCTGTATATTCAAGTACTTTTCAAGCCTGTGCGAACCCTGATTAAGGTTGACACAGGATAACTAGCCCCATGGCAGACAGAGCATGCTGGCATCAAGCATTTGCCAAAATTGTCTCATGGAATGACCATATTATTTTCAAAGACTTTTCAAATGTTGGTATTTTTCAAGCCTATGAGCACAAGTCTTTCTCCGTCTTCAGTGTCTACCATGAACAAAAATGGTCACCAATGTTTACCATGATCAAAGCTGATCTTAAATGTCAATGGTGAACAGAAGTTACCGCTATCTTTTACTACTTGAGCTAAGACGCAAACTTTTCTCTATTTCAAATTGTCTAAGATCTGTTCTTTGTAAAAAGTTTTGTCTTTCTATAAAACTGAAAAAGAAAGAAAAACACATTTGGGTTGAATCTTTTAACCCTTAAAGCGCCAATCACGACTGCAGCAGACGACAAATTTTGCGACATCTTTCCCAATTCGAAAAAAAAAGGTATGATGTTTCATGAGAATCGTCACATGAAATATCATTCCTTATTTCTTAATTTTGAAAAAGTGGCAAAATTTTAAATTGTCGTCTGTTGCAAATTATAGGTGGCACTTTAAGGGTTAATGACAACAAAACAGTAACAATACGGTGAGGAAGAGGCTCATAACTCTTTGCATGTCACATGCTTTTTTATCATCTCATGATGTATTTAAGTAATTTAACATTTTTTTCTGGAAAAACCTTTAGGGAATACAATCAGTGTCAAACAGTTTGGATCAAAATCAGGCCTGACAGTTTGTTCCAAAACTGTTAGCATTGAAAGGTAATCAGTGGGAGACAAAAGCTCCCATTCATGGGAAAATTAATGTTAATTTATCTGTAAATTTCATTATAACAAAATGATAAAATCCACACCTCACGCTGGCAATTGTCAGCATTAGGCAAGCTGATTTGCTTTCAAGCAAATCTGCTTAGTTAGGACAGATGCTTACTTAATACATATTACACAGCTTGTCATTTATCTCAATTCATAAAATCTATGCCGTATGCTTTTAACAGTCATGTTTCAATGAGCACAAACCAATGAATTAACAAGACAATTCACATGCTGTTGATGCACGGATTGCTACTCTAAATATACTCATTCTCAGGCCAATGAATTTAAGTTTGCGGATCTGTTAATGGCTTTTATATTATGATTGGCCCTGGAAGATGGATAGTGACTGAAGGCGTCAAGCCACGTGTTGATTGAGAAATGATGACAAAATATAGTACCATATTTTTCACAAGTTTTGTTAATTTATACAATAATAGCAATCAAACATGATTTTTCAATACATTAACGTTTGCCAGGCTTTTTACAGGCCCCCAGATAAGAGTGCGTAACTGAAAATTATTATTCTTATTTTTCAACCAAAACATATGTTGTGGGTACTCAAAAGAACCATCTCCATGAGACGGTTCTTATGAGCACCCAAAACACATGTTTAAACTGATGGATAAGAAAATAATCGCAATTTTACGCAAATTATTTTTGCTTAACTGGCCCTATGCTTTTTAACATCTCAATCAGGACCTGGGAAATGTTAATGCATGAAAAACCATGTTTGAACCCTATATTGCAAAAATTGCAAGAAAGTCATAAGGATTGACTTTCAAAATATGCCTTAATCAAATCAGTTTGTGGAGTATCAGTTAGGCCAGAATTTGTTTATTAGTTGATTTACAAACCCTCCTACTGTAATTTTCCGGAAAGTAGAATTTTTTTTTTATTTCAAATTTTTTTTTTATTTTACCCACAGACTGAATAGTATTTGTTAAGTTGAAAAAAAAAATATTTTTGAGGCTCTGTCTGTGTATTTTTGAGAGTGACACTGTTAAAAGTGATTGGCTGTCCAGATTTTTAGGAAAATGATGAAATATATAAAGATTTAATACAGACTGTTGGTTTACCTCACTAGTTTTTACTGTTTTTTCTGGAGATATTAAAAAAAAAAAAGCTCTGAGCTCAGAGCTTTTTTATTTATTTTTTAAAAAGCTCTGAAAATGACCAGTTAACTGGTCATTTTTAGAGCTTTTTTATTTATTTTTTTCGTCCCCTCAACCCTTAATCTAAAAAAAAAATCCCGTAAATCAACTCATAAAAAAATTCTGGCCTTAGTGAAAAGCTGAAAATCTACTCCAGTGTTACCATGCTCACTTTACAGGTGAGAGGTTCGTGGCTCATTCCTGGTTGAAACACCCATTTTTCCTTTGATATTCCAGGGTTCATACAGGCAAGTATGAGTAAAATTCAAGAACTCTTTAAGGACTTCTCAAAGCATCTCTAACAGTTTTCAAGGACTTTAAGTCAATGAAAAATACTGTCAGATCTAAGTGTTATAATACTACTTCAGAAATGCTAGACTGAGATAATGGAGACATTTAATTAGAAAATTAGTATAAAATTGTTGTGCCTATATTTGGTGCAGCAAATGCTGCACCAAATAAAGGCACAACTATTTTATACTGATTTCAGTCTCTATCAACAGTGCTAAGTCCTACAGAAAATAGTAGAATTCAAGGACTTTTCAAGGCTTTTGGGTGATTTTCAAGTACTTTTCTAGGCAGATTTAATTTTCAAGGACTTTTCAAGAAAGCTCTCTAAATACAAGTACTTTTCAAGCCTGTGTGAACCCTGTATTCTACATTATCCATGAGTGAAAGTTTAAAATTCCCAAATCTTGAACTTTAAAACTAAAATTGAAATCTTGCCCTATACATATAAACTATTAACAATTCCTTTGTATGTTTATGCAATAAAATATGTTTAATCTAATCAAGAATTTCAAGATTAAAGGGTCGATTGCCCTTAGGTGAACTGAAAATAAATCATAGAAGTAATTATAATCTACCTAATTCAGTATTTTGAGGCTGATTTTCTGTAGAAAGTCAGCCTCAAAATCCTGAAATCAGGAATAATCCTGAACACTTTCATTGATGTATTATCTCAATAATGATATCCCTGGTTCACTGAAATCTCCTGTTTCTGAAATCCTGTTCTTTAGTAGAGGAAAAATACCTATGTTTCAAATGGGAATAAGGCAGATATCATGCTCCAAACTAATAGGATTAGAAAACTCCTCAAAAAATGAGCTATAATGAGGCCTCCAGATAGGAGTGCGTATTGGAAAATTATTTCTTTATTTCTCATCCAAAACATATGTTGTGGGTACTCAAAAGCCCAAAACACATGTTTAAATTAATGGGTAAGAAAATAATTAAAATTTTTACGCAAATAAAATTTCCTTATCTGGACCTATGCTATAATGGTACCTTTGTTTTCCTCTATTATGCAAAGCCAGTTCCTCTTCTATTCCTTCTTTCTTTTTGAAAGTGTCCCAATCTAGCTTGGATTTTTCCTGAAATTAAATTTAATAGAAAACTCTGTTTTGACTGTAATAAAATGGGCCGCGACGTGAGAAAACAAAGTGAGATTCAAACCAGCCTGCTCAGCTACAGGAACTAGCTAGAAAATTGAAATTTCATCTGTAGCAAGGTTACATATGATAGTTCCCAAAAAGCGAATAACAAAGGCGCTGATCAGACTGCGCTGATGCGCAGGCTGGTCTGCCCCTGTGTTGTTCGCAAACCCCTGAAGACAGGTCTTCTCACGTCGAGGCCCAAATAGGGATCAATCTAAAAAAAAAAACCCCAAAAAACGCAACAGTGAATTCTCCTTTTATTGCAAAAATACAAAATGTCATAAAATTCTTATTTCTGACCAATGTTACTAAAACCCATCAAATCTTACTAAAACCTATGTGTGGGTTCTTTTGCTCCGGTATTCAGTTTTATTTACTGTTGAGTCCTTATCTTTGCTTCATCTCCTTTTTATATCTTGATTTATGTTCTAGGAGATGATGCATTGATAAGTTAGGGGTCTTTCATGCAAACCAAACATCTATGTGTCTTGATCCACATTTGAACTAAGGGTGAGGTTGGTGCACCGTTAAACCGGTTTAAGCCCTCCAGTAAAATATTTTACTGACCATTCCAAGGCAGTACTTCTTTTGTGGATCTTTTGTGTTTTTCTGTCATATGTTTGCTATGCATTTGTGCATGTCTGTTTATATGTGCCTTGTGGTCACCTGCTGGGAAAGGGCTGACCTCTTGGCTCTCGTTTGTGGTGTCTAACTGTGAGTTTGTCACTTTCCCATTGGTATCCTGGGTCAGGTGTGGTACTTGATTGTATCGATTCCTGATCTTTGCACCCTTACTTACTTAGATTAATATCTGTTCTTTTCACATGCTTAAATAGAAGACATTATTGCAATCAGTGAATATGTTTTGGGTGTGTTTATTCAAAGGTACTGTCTGCATGGAGTTTTGAGTAAGCTTTACTATTTCAAACAGCAAAAAACGATATTTTTTTCATTAATTGAGACATATCTGCAGCTTACACATGCATTTGTCTTTATGAAACCAATTTTCATAAGCTAGGACCACTACAATTGATTAAACTACCCTCAAATCGTTTCAGGATTTGTAAGGTTTATCTTCAGTATGCATTTGTTAACCAAAGGGTAGTCACACCACAAGGGCTAATAAAAGTGTATGACCAAAACCCAGATTAAGGTGCAAAGAATATGCATCTGAGTACCTTTAGGTCTACTGAGACAATATCCAGGGCTTTAGATAAGCCTGCACACCGTGTAAATTACAAAAATATTTGGCAAGATACAGATTTATTTACATTCTAGAATGTATCAGGTACGCAAAAAAATAAGCATTACGCATTTAATGTTTTTCCAGAGCGTATAGTCCAGAAATGTTGAAGTTTTGCTTCTTGTTTACACATTAGGAAAAAGGAAAAGGAAATCTGAATTTGTTTCTTCAAGTGTGTTCGTTTTATTTCCAAGTCAGTCCTATTGTATTTCGGTCTGTCTAATTTTTTGTTTGGTTTGATGCTTAACGTCCCAGTCAACAGCTATGGTCTGGTCATGTCGGGACGGTCAGTTCACCTAACCACATGTTTTTCCTGGGCAAGCTTGACTAAGCTTACTTTTAATCAGTACTTTGGGCACATACTTTGCCTTGTAACTGACAACAACCCTTCTTGAATCAGTGGAAGGGAGGAGAATGGCCGTAGAAATGAAATTATTTCATGATCAAACTCCATGAAAGTATTGGACCGGGTGGGGATCGAAATCGCAGCCCCTGGATCTGCCACATATACCTAAGCATATGTATTGTGTATCGAACCCGCAACCCCTCAATCTCCGAGTCAAGCTTTCTACCACTGAGCCACCACGCTCCTCAACAACTATGAAACTGAAAGCGCACTTGGGTTTTTGTTCTAATAAACCAATCTATTTCTGTCAGAGGGAGCCAAAATAGCACTCTTAAGCAAAAAGCTGTCAGATCAAGTCTTACAGTAAATATTCTAAAATTTCAAACACTTGTTGCCAGCCAAAGGCCTAGACAAACAGGGCAGACCAGATCAGACTGCTTCTGAAGAAGCAGTCTGATCAGGGTCTTCCTTGTTTGCTTTTCTGACAAGCATTTTGTGAAATCCAGGCCTGATAACCCATCAGAAAGTGTAAAGTGTTCGAAATTTTAGACATTTACCGTATTTGGTTTCTTAACTTGTAACTAGGCCTAACTTCCTTGCTTGACAATGTGATAAATAGAGAATACTAGGTGAGCGTCTTTTGATATCAAGTTTACCAGGCAGGCTTCCAACAAGTGTTCTTAAAGCAGAGCCTGTTAAAGGCCAGGGGCCAACTATAAAAGCCAAGGGATCTGAAAAATGGCCAGTATGTTCCCTAGTTCACAAACAGTAAACATCCAGCTGTCACCACAGAAAATCCAAAAATATAAAGCACTTACCCTATGAAAAGTGATGAAACTTGGCACATAACTTCTTTAAGCCATAAATATTAATTCCATATAAAAATTGAAACAAAATTCTATTCAGAAGTTTACTTTTCAGAAAAATCTTTTTAGCTGTCTGCTACAAAATTCAAATCTTGCACCAAAGAATAATTGACAGCAAGTGGGAGGGCTTATCAGAGTTCATAACCTCTTCTGGTGCAGCTGAGAATAGCTTATTACACAAAAAATCCAATACATTCTACCTGACACATGGCGGGAGACTTGAGATGTCTGTAAACACCATATTTTCTTGTTTATTTAAAATTTGCTTGAATTTGAAACACATAGAAATAGTTTATCTTTAGCATGAACTAGCTATTCCCATAAATGTCCCATAAATGGCAATCCTCCTGGGTTTGTCATTCCAACTATATGACAAATTTTCATCTGTCTCTGCCCTGCTCACTTCATTGTAATTCCAACCATAGTGTCAAAACAGATGGTTTATGGTATCCAGTTGTTCCACAGATACATTACATATATTTTGATGTAATGTAAAATGTATAAACATGTAAATCTGACACTAAGTCTGTAAGTAATGTAGTATTTTTTTATTCATTTGTAAATGCTCTGTAAGATCAAAAAAAATAAACAGATCTACTTCTGACTGATAATGTCCAGCTGTGTAAATTGTATCAATATTGCCTTGGAATATTGGAGGAAACCAAACCAGACTTTCTAAAGTGGGGATTAGAGACTAATTAATTAATTACATAATTATTAAAAACATTGAATATAAAAGGAAACTGCTGTAGAAAAACATAAATTGGCATATAAACACATTTGGTTGCCTTTATTGAAGTAAAAATTATCTGTGATTGATCAGGGGCAAGGATTGATATATACTTATGGAACTCTGAACCCCCTCTAAAATGCTGCATGTAGACTTCTCCAGAACCACACTGTTAGAAAGTTCAAGGATAAACCGTGAGTGAGCGGGTTTTGTAGTATAATAAACAAGTTTGAAAGTTTGAGATGTGCTTAAACATGTGCTTTGGTTTGGTGCTAAAAACGTCTCATTGAGATGGTTCTTTTGAGTACTCACAGCATATATGTTTTGGTTGAGAAATAACAAAAACAAAATTTGATTTTGCATTCTTATCTGGAGGCCTGTACTTAACTGGAGGCCTGCACTAGATGGAATAACTACACAGTAACCACATGTTTCTTCTAGCACACGATATTAATAGCTACCATGTGTTTCTGTTTACAATCTAACAAAAGCCAATAGAATTCAAACTGATAGCTGAGCAGTGAGAGTATAAGCCCATCCCACTTGCCATATTGGCTTAATTGCTGTCCGGTAGGAATTTTGCTGTTCGAGACTCATGCCTTTAATCTTGATATCAAAAGACATGGACCTGGTATTCTATTTATCAGCTTACCAAGTTGATTCACTCTTCAAACTAGCGAATATGACGTACGGTAATGATCAATTTTTATGTTGATTCAGGGTCATTGGCGACATCATTCAAAAAGTACAATGTCATTAGAACCTGATAAAGGCACATGCGGTGAGATAGACAATGTTTATCAGGCAACGTGCAACCCTGCAGTTATATGAATGGTAACTGATAAGTACCAAAATCTTGTGTGCTGGCACATTTGTTTATAAAAAGCTAGAGAACCAATCTGACTTGGCTGATAACGCTTTATTCGCAGATGCTGATTTATCATATAAAAAATTTGACTTACCAAAGTGCCCATCTTTGGCTTTTTGTTAATTTTGTCTAGAATACCTCCTAATCCTGCACTTGGCCTCTTTCCTCTGTAAATACATATAAGCAAGGTCATGTGATTATGGTACATATGTACTTATACCACATAGGTCCAGATAAGGTAACTTTTTGAGTGTTAAATTGTAATTATTTTCTTACCCATCAATTTTAATATGTGTTTTGGGTGCTCAAAAGAACCGTCTCATTGAGAAGATTCTTTTGAGTACCCACAACATATGTTTTGGTTGAGAAATAAGAAAAATAATTTTCAAATATACACTCTCATCTGGAGGCCTGCATCTACTTATACCATCTACGTCTTTGGAGCTGGTATCCAGCCTAAGGTACAAGTTGGCATGTGCAGCAAAGGTTCAAATCAGGCTATCTGTGAGTCATTAGCCCTTTTCTTTGTTTTATCAAGGTGTGTTAATTTGATAAGAGTGTTTCTCCATGATGATACATTGCATTAGTTAGATGGCCTCCATGCGGGCTGAACGTTTCTTGTACTTCAACAACAGCAGAATCTAGGGCGAAGATTTGGTGCCAGTGGGGTGCATTTAAGCTCCCCAGTGTCTTAGGCTGCTGTCTGTTCTAAGGCAGTGGTTCTGTTGTTGTTGACTTTTTGTTTATTGTTACTCCCATTGTGGGAGTCTGTAATTGTTCTATGTTTTGTTGTACGTTACTTTATGTCCATTCTAGTATTGCAATCATCTTGATGGGGAAGAGAGAGCTGGTTGCTTTGCTTAATTTGTCTTCCTGGTGTCTCGTGATGGTTGAGCGACTCTTCCTCGCGTTGTCACGGGGTTGTCTGCAGTTTGTGATTGTGGTATTTCCTGATCATACTCTCTTACTTTTTTTCACATCTGTACAGTCTGATCAGAGTCTTAGTTATTCACCTGAAAAAATGCTGGACCAAGGTACAAGTTGGCATGTGCGTAGAGTGAAGATTTAAATAAGTCTGTACATCCACACACTCTGTCTGATTAGTCTTAGTTTTCTACCTGATGAAACACTGGACCACTTGGCTACCCATAGAGTGCTTATCAAAGACTTTCATTAGACTACATTGATGTGCAGGCTGATCTTAGTCTTCCATGCATGCACATGCCAACTTATAAAATTTTGCTGGACACAGGCTCTTTTTTAAAATGTGAAAGAACAGCTATCCAGTTATTAGTCATTTGATCTGCATAATCATAAAGTCTAACTAGCGCCTAAAGCAAGGACATAAGTTGGGTAAAAGTGGTGGTACGTTTAATCCAGGTTTACAGGGTTTTTTTTAACCAACACCCTGCTATATCATCGGTGTCTTAGTTTTACGCCTAAAGAAATGCTGGACAATTTGGCTACCCATAAGAGTGCCTATCAAAGACTTTCATTAGACTACACGGATGTGCAGGCTGATCTAAGTCTTTGATGCGTGCACATGCCAACTTATACCTTTTGCTGGACAAAGGCTCTTTTTAAAATGTGAAAGAACAGCTATCCAGTTATTAGTCATTTTATCTGCAAATTAGCGCCTAAGGCAAGGGCATCAGTTGGGTAATAGTGGTGGTAGGTTTAATCCCAGTTTACAGGAATTTTTTTAACCAACACCCTGCTATATCATTTCTTTTTTCCAGCCAATTAGGCCTAATTCAGGGTTTTGAGGCTGGCTTTCTTTGGAAAGTCAGCCTCAAAATCCTGGATTCAGGAATAAATCCTTCTTTCACCTAATGGGCGGCCATGGTAATGAATTTTAGCATACACCTCGTAGACAATGCTTCTACAGTAAATGTTCAAAAATTTCTAACACTAGTTGCCAGTCTAAAAGGCCTAGACAAACAGCACAGACCCCAGAAGAAGAAGTCTGATCAGGGCCTTCCCTGTTTGCTATTCTGACCACAGGAGCTTGAAGTTCAGTCCGTATACCACCCATATAGCCTCAGAACCAAAAGCTCACAATGTCATTACGTAGTAATGACCAGGAGTGAAACTAAGCTCTGGATAGCCATTTCGGCTCCAGTTTCCGGTCATTCAGCAGTGAATGTTGCGACGGCAACGTCAATGTGTTCGATAAATTTTCTTCTACATTAATATCAAGATGGCGATGTTTAGGGAAAACAGGGCAATGTCTCAAATATACTTTAAGTCGATATTTTACCAGGAAACCTATTTCTTGAGGCATAAACAATGAGACAATGATGTTTTCCCTTTCGAAATTAGCCCCAAGATGTTATAACTTGACGTAACACTTTGTACGCCAAATCGTGCGCGACGTCAACTTCACACGATCTTTGAAAAAAAACGGTTTCAGTTTGGAATTTCCCCAAAGTTTATAAAAAACAGAACTTTTCGTGAAAAGTAAATGTAGAATTTGATTTATTTAATATTCTTAACACATTTAACTGATAGTTTCATTTTTTGGTTCAAGAGTTTGTAAGTTTTGAAATTCATTTTCTCCGAGTGTGACAAAGGCTTGGATTATCTGCGTCAAACCGGATACTGGAGCCAGAATGGCTACCGTTACTTTTTTTTTTTTTTTTAATCATAGATTGATGCAACTTGGTGATATGTCAGAAAAAGTTATCCATGCCTCGCATGACCTGTTGATGGAGTTTTTATGATTAGATAACAGCTTTCGCAAAAACTTCCTTGTAACTGCGATTCAAAGGGACCTGAAATTTAGTTTCACTCTGGGTCATTACTATGTAATGACATCGTGAGCTTTTGGTTTTGAGGCTATATAAGAGATATGAGGACCGAACTTCAAGCTCCTGTGTTCTAACAGGCATTTGGTAAATTCCAGCCTTGATAACCAACATTTTATTTGAGAACAGAGCGAGAAAAGTGTTCGAAATTTATGAATATATTCCGTACTCACATGGTTTTTATCTGTGGACTTTCTTCTGTAGATTTGTCTGTCTGGCTATCATCTCCTTCTAACTTCTTTAATTCTGCTTTACCTTCCTTAGACTTGGCATCTACTTCTTTGGTTACTCTGAATAAATAAAGTGGTTAAACCTTTTAAAACCACTGGAGTTTACCATCATGCTTGATATACACTGCTCAAAATATTAAAAGGAACACCTGATAATTTTCCATAGGTGATAATGTTAACCCCTGTCCAATAAACAAGTAATGCATTTCACAAGGCAGAACCCCGTTTCTTTTGGGATTTTTGCTAAGATAGTCACAGTCTTGGATCAATAAAAGTTTTTGATAAAACATTCACTGCTTAAGTTCATGGCTTAAATTTTGTAATTTTTAATTTTCTTGAAAGTGTCGATTTTTTCTGGAACTCTGTAGAATCTTCCAAATATGTTAATAGCGTAACCAAATGATTTCTGCAAAATTAAAAGGGTATTGACTGTACAGAAATGATGCTACTGTGGTGATTGATTGAAAAATTGTCTTAAAATTTGGTTTTGAAAAAAGGGGTATTTAAACAAAACTCCACTTTTACATAAAGCGTTCCATGGAGATTTCTGGAAAGGGATTACTTTATTTTCATCAAAAAGCATCGTCCTTGATAGGTAACCAAACTAATCCCAAGAAAAACATGTGTTTGCCTTATTAACCCAACTCTCGCTATGAGTCAGACTATGAGTGCATTTGTATTGTGATCAATGGCAAAAAACACAGTGTTCCTTTAAATACATTGAGCAGTGTACATTACGGATTGCCCATTTATACATTTGTATTGCATTTATTATCATGAAAATGTTTTAGCAATCACCGTAGATCCCCAATGAGATGCCTGTAACAGGTGTAACAGTCATTTTTTTCCACTTGAAAAGAATCAGCCAGCCCATACTTTCCCCACGGAAAAACTGACTGTCTTGGTTTAAAACTGTTTGTCCCTGTACTTATCTACAGGATTCCAGTCTATAAAGGAGTATGCTGAGTAACCTCTCCTCCCATTCTCAAGAAATATCATCAAAACATGGTATTTCACATATTTACATTTGCCAGGTCACAAGAGCTTTCCAGTATTTCCTGAGGGACCTGGTGAATATTAATGCATCAAAAATTTCTTTTTATTGCTATTGTTGCATAAGTTCCATGAAACCAAAATCTGGGGAAAATATTGTATGACACAATATCAAGGTGGCCAATCACGTGGTCAGCACGATTGGGTTCACAGATTTCCTGAGCCATCAAATCATTCATAACTTTCATAATACTAAGTCAAATTTCATGCGGTAAAGTGCAAAAAAACCCTCATATTTTTCTGCACAAGACTGTGTCAAAGTTCCTCCTCAGTTTGGTGTAGTTTCCCAGATTACCTCGACCAACTGAAGAAAAAATGAAAAATTCTCCGCGATTGGATACACACTTCAGTTGGTCTAAGTAATCTGAAAAAACTGCGGAGAAACTTTTAAACAGTTTTGTGCAGAAAAATATGAGGGTTTTTTTTGCACTTTACCACATGAAATTCGACTTAGTATAACGAAAGTTATGAACAATTTTCCTTACCTGTGATGTCCGATTACTGGTTCGTAAAGTCTGTGAACCTAATCAGGCAGACCACGTGATTGGCCACCTTGAATATTTTGTCATCTTGAGAGACCCTTCGATCCCCAGTATAACACTCTATTAACTGAGTCACTGCACTGCACATTATGTTTAGTGTTTTCTCTCAGAAATGTCATGCCAATTAGATCTCCAGATAAGATTTTCTTATTTCTCAACCAAAATGTATGTTGTGGATACTCAAAAGAACTGTCTCGGTGAGATGGTGCTTTTGAGCACTGAAAACATATGTTAAAAATGATGGGTAAGAAAATTATTACAACTGTAAGCTGAAAAATTCTGTTTTGTCTTGGTTGAACCAGTACTAAGCAGAGGATAAAGTGTCTTGCTGAAGGACACAACAAACTGCCTCCAGTGAGTCTCGAACTAGTAACCCTTCGATCCTGGGTCTAACACTGTTACTCTACCACTGCGCAGCTTAGCCCCTCCAGTGTAAGTTTGTATCTTTTGGCATATGATGGGGGTATGCTAAGTGTTATTTCTCAGAAATTTCCTGGCAATGTTATAACTTACTTGACTTGTTCACCAGCAAAGTCATACACTTTTGTCACAGTTACTTTATTAGCTTCTTTCTTGGTCTCTTCAGGTTTGGCTGCTGACACCACAGGCTGATAGAACAACAAAACAAAATTTTCTGTGAATCAAATACTGTATTTACTAGGTGTTGAAATTGAGTATTGCAATTTAGAATTGACATTTTCAGAAGTACACTTGTTATACTACAGTAAAACCTGTCTTAAGCAGCCACTCAAAAATAGACAAAACAAAGGTCTTAATGGAAAATGGTTGCTTAATGAAGGTCAAAAATATTGCAGAATGCTCCCCTTGGAGCATTCTGCAATACTTTTGACCTGCATTAATCGATAATTGGTATTGAAAAACAATTTTGGTGTTCTTTATGAGTGGCTGCTTAAGACAGGTTTTACTGTAATACTATTGTGAACTACCATTGCAATACTATTGCCTCAGCAGCGATCCTATCTTCTTTAACATAAAGGCTTGATTAAAGGAGGAAATTAACCCTTTTCATTCTGGATACTGATAAACAGGTACTTTGGCAAACAGTGAAGACCTGCAAGCCACAGGGCTCACACTGTCGTTCGCCATTGTAGCCATTTGCTACAAAAATGACAGGGTGGCTACATATTTATGTCATTTCTAGTAACAAAATTGCAAACTGTTATTCTCCATCAATTTAAACATGCCAAGGAGTTAGCTGATTTAAGGCTACAATGCATCATTAAGACAGTTCTTTTGAGTACCCTTAAAATGTTAGAACTGATGGATAAGAAAATACTCAGTTTTTTGTTTATTTTGACCCATGGACAGTTAAAAAAAACATTTAACAGCATATAATTTTGGAAAAATTATGTTCACAACATGCTTGATCCGGCAAATACAGTACAAGCACTAGTTAGTGTGGGGCAAAATTTCAACACCATTCCCCATAGGTTTAGATAAAAAAAAGATCAGCAAAAAATTGTAAACATTTGAAGGGGTCAAAGCAACAAGGTGCTTTAGTCCATTTTTCATTGTTTCGAGAAAAACGCGCAAAACATAATTTTTGGCAATTCTCAAAATTTGTAGATTTTTCTTGCAAAAATGAACAAGATATGTTTGAAAATAGTGAATTCAGGAGATTTTGCAATGATTCAACTGCATAAAGTGAGAAAAACTTGATTTTAGCGATTTTGTTTCTGCAACAAGGGACCCAAGTCTAAATTTCATAAAACTTAAAAATTGTGTACAGAATGTTTATGACAGTTCATCAATACTAAAAAAAGGCATGATAGTGTGTGGAAAGCTTATTTCTTACGAGTACAACAGCGAAAACCTGGATAAAACCGTTGATTTACCTAAATTCCATAACTATGAACAGATTTCAATGAAACAAAGGTCCTAAGTCAATAGTCTAGATTTTATGTTGTATAAAATTAGTTTAGCGATTCCATTTGACGGGAAATAATGTCTAGCAAGCGAAATGTTGCTATTTTTAGGCTCAGAGTGTGATGATAATTATTATAAGGCAATACAACTTTGAAATAAATCTGAAAAAAAAAAAAATTATGGAGTTAGGCCCTTTTATGCATAAACATCCAATTTTGGACTTTGGACCTTTGTGAAAATGATATAATCCTATTTATTTCAATTTTTATAGCAATTTAATGATCAAAGGGAGTTAATATGGAGCGGAAATGATTTTTATACATGAAAAAGAGGCTAACTCAATTTTGACCAAAAGTGGACTAAAGCACCTTGTTGCTGTGACCCCTTCATTTTCTAACCCATATTTTTTAGCATATGTTTTGGGTGCTCTAAAGAACCGTCTCATTGATATGATTCTTTTGAGTACCCACAACATATGTTTTGACTGAGAAATAAGAAAATCATATTTCTGTTACACACTCTTAACTAAGGACCTGATTCCCAATGGAAAAGCTTGGGAAATTTGTTCCCAAATTTCCTGAACAAACCCATCTAAGAATTGGGAATTCTTTATAAAAAAGCCAATAACTTACTTTGTTGAGTGAGGCTAAGGATCCCAAAGATGAACTTGTTGTTCTTTTAGGGGTCACTTTCCCGACGTCGGACATAAAACTGGACCAGAGATCGTCCGCCTTCTTCTTCTGGAGCTCTTCCTTCTTTTGTTCTACTTCTTTGGCGATCTCTTCTTCCAGTTGTTTATTGCCAGTGTCTTCTTCCTGCGGCTCTGAGACAGTCTCTCCCTCCAGCTTGATTCCTCCCTTTCTTTTCCTGCAAAACGATGACATAGACAAATGGACACATGTATCTTTAAAACTTGTGTAAAAGGGCCACTCAAAAACAGACAAAACAAAGATCTTAATGACAAATGCATAGGGCCAAATAAAAAAAAACAAGTGTGTTTCGGGTAACGGGTCTGAAATTTTAGGTAGGGTAGACACACATATTTTTTAAATATTTTTTGTTGGAAAAAAATTATAATTTCATGCATTTTGAAAGGCGAAATGCCATTCAAAATGCATAAAATTATATATTTTTTCCAGAAAATCTGAGAAAAATTCTAGGTTCACCAGTAAATTTAGGTAGGGTGGGGTTACCCTAAACACAGGTATTTTTTTTTATTTGGCCAAGGTGAAATTCCAAAATTTCTAAAATCCTGAACTTAAAAATTAAAATCTTAAAACTTGTAGCATGCATGCAAAGCATTAATTAACAATTTCAAGTTTAAATGGTATTTAATTATTCTGAAAATAAATCGGAGAAGATATTATAATCTGCTTATTCAGGATTTTGAGGCCTACTTTCTATGGAAAGTCAGCCTCAAAATCCCGAATTCAGGAATAATCCTGAAAACTTTCACCTATGCAAATGGTAGCTTAATGAATGTCAAACGTATTGCAGAATGCTCCAGAGCATTCTGCAATACTTTTGACCTGCATTAAGTTATAATTGAAACAAATCTTTGGTGTTTCTGAGAGTCGCTGTTTTACACAGGTTTTACTGTACATGTATATACAAATGTAAGTGCCACATTGTGAAAAAAAAACTGTTTTGTTATATGTAGTCTGTACTTTAAACAAGGTGGCACAGTGCAGATCAAACTTATCAAAACTGACTACTTAGTGGGTTGTCTAAATTATATGACCTGAGTGGAGTTTTTTCATTATAAATATGGATTTATAATTATTGTGTGGGTGAAAATGTGGATCTTGATCAGCTGGCTTCATCAGAAGCTAGCTGATCTGGATCTTCACTGTTTCAAAAAAGGGATAGAATTTTGAATAAAGTTATCAGGGTTGGCATATCATAAAGCCCAATCTGGCAAGTTTTATGAGGGCGGGTTTTGGGGGCTTTATGGGTTTTTTAATATGTGGGTTTTTTAAATCTGAAACTTTTTCATTAAATTAATCAATCATAACCCCCATAACCTACTGCTACCTAACAGTTTTTCTGCCGGATCAGACTGCTCAAAAAGAAACAGCCTCATCAGGTTTAAAGCTGTTTGCATGCATCTTTTGATGGCATTACTTTGTGGTCAAATTTTAAGGCTATTATTACAAAAAACGTTTAAGGGTATCTAAAAATTTAGAAAAATAACAGTAGTAGAGTATTGACTGATTCACACATTTAGTACCTTTGGGGCAGTAATTGAGCAATTATCCTTGGCTATTGAAATTATGGTACAATGCAGTTATGCTTTAAACTGGTCCTAATATAACAAAAGAGTGAATAGATTTTAATGCAGTTATATTGGGAAATTTGTTTAATTGACTTATTCACACACTGGAATAGAATTATACAGTTAACTTTTAAATTTTCATTCACTGCCCAATATGGTCAAGCAAAAAGACTCAGAGTGGAATGTTTTTGATGTTATTGAAGCCCAAAATAATTTTCAGGGAAAAGATGACATTTATTGGTAGACTTCGATAATAGAATACAGATATAATTGAAAACTGACATGTCTGTACACATGTATCTTGTATTTGTAAATACATGTAATATATGTTTACATGTCTATGTTGATGCTCATATTTTAATGACTATCTCACTATTACCATTTAAACAGATTAAAATATGGCTAAATAGAATAATTTATACACTATTATTGCCCAAAGTGGGTAATATGACCTTATTGCCTAACCCGAGTAATATCGTGCCAACACAGAAAGTTATCCACACAGTGCAATTAAGGCTGAATATGGAATATTGCCATGGTATTGATCTAATCAAATAACACACCTGGCCTGAACACCCTTGGGCTTCTTTCTTTTTCTTTTATCACCATCTTTTTTCACAGCATCAAGATTCAGAATTCCCAAGTTCTCTTCTTCTCCGGAATTTTCCTCCTCTGACACTTCTTCTCCATCTAAAACATAACAAAGTAAAAACAAAGGTTCAGATAAACAAAAATTTTAAGCGTAAAAATGTAAATATTTCCTTACCCATCAATTTTAACATATGTTTTGGGTGCTCAAAAGAACCGTCTCATTGAAACTGTTCTTTTTGAGTCGCCACAACATTATGTTTTGGTTGAGAAATAAGAAAATTAAATTTTCGTTACGCACTCTCCAGAATAACATATTCACTCTAAGCTAATCCTGCTGTTAACTTTTTTTTCAAAATCCTATACCCTCTTTGATAGGCTTAGATAAACAAAATTTTTTAGCGAAAAATAGTAAATATTTTCTTACCCATCAGTTTAAACATATTTTTGGGGTGATCAAAGAACCATCTCATTGACAGGTTTTTTTGAGTACCCACAACATAGGTTTTGGTTGAGAAATATATATATCTTTTTTATGTTTAAACTATTTAACAACGTTACATGCTGTTTTTTTGCTTCAATTACCACATAAACAAATGCATTTCCTTGCAAAACTCTTCAGTGTTGACTTGTAGTGATAATAAAAATAAGATGTTATCACTTACATGTAGTAACAGACGTTCCTTAACGTGATGCATAACACCAAGTTACATCACGTACGTCATATGATGCCAGGATGGCAGGCAGTCTCTGTGTTCATGTATAGTTCAAAATAGAGTTCTTTAAAGATAAAGAAAGTAAGTAAGGGTGCAAAGATCAGGAATCGATACAATCAAGTACTACACCTGACCCAGGATACCGATGGGAAAGTGACAAACTAACAGTAGACACCACAAACGAGAGCCAAGAGACCAGTCCTTTCCCAGCAGGTGACCACAAAGCACATAAAAACTGACGCGCAAAAAGGCAGCAAAAACAAGACAGAAAAAACATAAAAGATCCACAAAAGAAGAACCGCCTTGGAACAGTCGGTAAAATATTTTACTGGAGGGCTTAAACCAGTTTAATGGCGCCAACCTCACCCTTAATTCAGATGTGGATCAAGACACATCTATAGATATTTGGTTTGCATGAAAGACCCCTAACTTATCAATGCATCATCTTCTAAAACATATAAATCAAGATATAATAGGAGATAAAGCAAAGATAAGGACTCAACAGTAAATAAAACTGAATACCGGAGCAAAAGAAATCCAACAGGTAAACCCCGGCGGGCCCGACAAACAACCAAAGCATCAGACCCCTACCATCTCATCAATAGATAAGTCTTTAAGTCAGAACCATCATAGAGTCTGAAGTCTGATCCACAGGCGTGCAATTAAAGAGGAAAGCAAAGTTGCCAACCGTGATTGGGTTGACCACCAAGCATGCAGTCTGTTGCAACACATTAATGTTATAGCCAATCTCTTTATAATGGGAAATTATTTTAATGAACTGTGCTGAAAAATTATTAGAGCCAACAATCTTCTTCAATTTATACAGTATACACCAAGTCACCATAGAAATCAGGTTCCGAAAGTCCTTGGCTGAGAGATTTAAGTTCAACTTGGAATTTAGATATCAAATCATATTATCGTCTGTAAAATTTAGAAAAGTTTTTGCGAAGTTTATGATAGCTATCCGCGATAGCCTTGTTTAAGAAGCTTCTGAGTTAACAATTTATTGTGAGTGTTGAAGTCAGCAACATAGCTAGATGCTCTAGCAAAACGAATGAGTTGAGAGAATAGACTCCATAGGATGTAGAGTGAGGAACATCACTATCTAAAAATGGGAAATTGACAATTTCAAAATCAAAGTCGTCACTTTTATCATAAATTTTGGTAGAAACAATACAGAGCTCTCATTAGGATTTGAAAACAGGAGTCCCAGAGCCCTCTTTGCCAAAAAGTGGGAGTCCCACAATACAAAAGAATATAGCCTCCTTCAAAAAATAGGAGTCCCAGCACCAAAAATGGGAGTTCAGAACTGCAAATTGTCAGTTAGTGAGAGCTCTGCAATATCATTAGAAATTGACAAATGCAAGTCTAAAAATGCGGCTTCAGTATCAGAGGTATTGGCTTTATTAAGTTGGAGCTCCAAAGGGTATATTTGACTTACCATATTGTAAAAATAATAATTATTAATGTTTAAAATATCGTCCAAATATCTGGATGTAGTGTTAAACGCATCAATAACATCAGCCTGCTTATCATCAGAAAGAGACATCATAAAGTCCCTCTCATAACAAAACAGGAATAAATCTGCAACCAGGGGAGCACAATTAGTGCCCAAAGGAATCCCAACTACTTGTCTATACAGCTTGGTGCCAAATCTAATAAAAATGTTGTCCAACAAAAAGGTCAGCCCATCACATACATATAATGACATGATCATGCATGATATCTTTTAGGTTTTTCTGAAGTAGAAAATGCATTTCTGTCATTACATGCAAGGTAAGGAGAGCCTTCTCTCTGGAAGGTTCTTTCAATAAGATCAATAAGTTTATCTTTATTTAAATTATGAGGTAAAGTAGTGTAAAGAGTAGAAAAATCATAAGTAGACAAACTGGTCGCATTGAAATCTCTAGCTTTAAGTTTATCTAAAATGTCACCTGAATTTTTAATAGACCAAAGTAGGTTTTTACCGGATCTCTCATATATATTTTCACAATACTTGATAACATGTTTTTTAACAGCTGTAAGACACGAGGTTAACAATTTAGAAAGTTCTGTTGTCGTACCAGAAGCCTTATTTAACGTTGCTTATAATTCTTTATTCAACCAAGCGGAATTACTGCCAGAAATCATTTTAAAGAACGGAAACATTTGGAATTTGGGTTCTGTACTTCAACAATCATCTAAATGTGCACTTAATGGTATCATTCTTTGAGGAGGGATCTCTTATTTGTTGTGCGTGTATGGTACGCCTTGTTTGTAGTTTTCCGCCTGTTTGGCCTGTAGATCCCCACAACCATTGCATGTTATGACCTTTTCAATAAGTTAAATGATATTGCGAGTTAAAAATTGAAGCGTCCAGATCATCCAGATCAGGATGTGACATATCACTGTTTATGAGAATACATATAAATGCAGCGGTTTCTCAGGGCTGCGACTCCATTTTGTGTATAGAATGAATGACACACTAGGTGTTAGTCACGTGACGCAAGTCCGACATAGCTATCTGGCTGAAAAATGGAGTTTTCAGTCACTCTTATATAGGTTGTTGTTGTTATCAACCTTGTGGCTGAAGTATCTCTCTGGTAGGTAGGCTCTTTGGTACTTCTTTCATAGTAAAAACTCTCAAGGCTTCTGCCGTGTACTAGCCTCTTTCAACTTTCTGAAGATTATGCTAGGTATAGGGAGGTGACGCATGGCATTACAAACAATACTTCCTGTGAAGGAGTCAAATCGGGTGTTTGAGTTGATACTCGAGTATGTCCAGGTAGGTAAGTCTTTTCTGTTTGGGTTCAGTTGTTAAGTTTAAAAGAATCACTATTTACATATTAAAACATCAATATCTGCTAGGCTAGTATATCAGTTCCTACACTGAGGCATTGAAGGCTTCCAGTGTGTCCAGGTCTGGGATGTCAGGAGGAAGTGCATTCCAGTCTTTCACAGTCCTGGGGAAGAAAGACATCCTTCTCTTCTCTGTCCCACAGTTGATTGTTTGAAAAGCTCATGAGTGGTTGTGCCTTGTCGGTCTCTCTTGTGGTGTAAATCTTAAGTCTTTGCTTATGGCTACCAGTCCTCTATCAATTTTGAACATCATGCAAAGGCGCATGTCCTTTCTCCTGTTTTCTAGGTTTTGCCAGTTTAAGCTTTTCAAACATGTC
Organism: Loripinus fragilis; assembly: GCA_964019695.1. NCBI lineage: Eukaryota > Metazoa > Mollusca > Bivalvia > Lucinida > Lucinidae > Loripinus > Loripinus fragilis. Next base: position 35,353,350 of record OZ026523.1, read on the forward strand.
TGTGATGCTGGAAGTGTTGTGGTGCCTATGGAGTACATATCTAGCCGCCCTACGTTGGACCATCTCTAGTTTCTTTATGTTTTTCTGAGAGTAAGGGTCCCACACAGTGCTGGAATACTCTACCAGGGGGCAAACAAGACTGAAGTAGGCCTGCTGCTTGATGGAGACAGCGCCCATGTTCAGATTCCTTCTTAGAAAGCCTATAGTCTGGTTTGCTTTAACACATATATTTTGAATATGGTATCCCACTTGAGATCCTGTGTCAATGCGACACCTAGATACTTGGCCAATCAGAGCTCTCACTAGGATTTTGAAAACAGGAGTTCAGGACTCCCATCTGGCAAAAAGTAGGAGTCCCACTGGAAAAAGTGGGAGTCCCACTCCAAAAAAGTTGGAGTCCCACTAATTTGTGCATAGCGTATATCTTTTCCATTTTAGCCGGAAGTGATACATTTGAATAATTTTTAGATCAACTGAATTCAACCCTTAAAGCATTAATGGATTGTTCCTGCTTAACAAAACAAACTATTTTGGTATATTTTTTATTTAACCTGAACACACTTTTTTTTGTTTGGCCTTATCAAAATAAAAGATTAAACTGTTGGTACTTGTTTTATTCACTAACAAGACATACAGACAGACAGACAGACATGCAGGCGGGCGGACAGACAGACAGCAGTCCTCTGTTTTGTATAATCTTATGCAGATGGAATTCTTTTATTCTAAAAAAACCCCCATCTCGCTAGTGTCTACGGCGATTGCAATGAATAGACTGACATTACTTAGCCATTTAACATGGCTTCCATAATTTAGAAAATACGATTTTACTTGCTGAAAGTGATTTGTTTGTGTTCACTCGGCTTGAACCGATGATACATTTCATCGCACGGCTTTTAGTGTAGCTTCATTTGGAACTTTTGTTAGTCGGACGTTACCGTATACGGCTTACCGCTGTACGTTTTTTTTCTTTTTCAACAATTCTCAGACTCTTTTGAATGTCGTAGCAATGTTTGTTTGTTTGCTTGTTTTGTTTGATTTGAATCTTTACGTCTCATCAACAATCTTTCAGTTATAAAGGGACCCGTAGCAATGAACGAATCCGTAAACTTGTTATTTTTTTCTCCATGTTTATGTTGCTCAAATCGCAAACGAGTGCAATTGAATATGTTTTCTCTTTCATCCCTAATCAGTCGAATTCGGAAGTCGGTAGTCCGATGTTGTTTACAATAGTTTTTCTCCCTTTAATTAACGGTAAATCGGTAGCGCATCTGTTTCAACAATTATCCGATAATCCTTGCTTAATTACTTTAATAATCATCTCGTAATAATCACACTGTCCCGCATCGGTAATCCTGTCAATCACCTGTCAGAATTACTACACTGCAGTCCGAGTCATACGATTGGTCAACAGAGACAGGAAAATAATCACGTCTCCCGCGGCTTTTGATCTTCCGGTGTGTATTTATCTATCAGCTACTGGATTTTTAGCGCGTGCCGACTAAAAAAACATGCGTACGCGCGACTCCCGGCTAGCGAAAATCATGCGTCCCAGGGAAAAAACGTGCGTACCAATACGCATAATTCTGCGTTTCCGAGAGCTCTGGCCAATGGTACATTGGCTAGACGGTGGCCATGCAAGTAAAGATAAAGATAAAGATAAGATAAAGAAGCCTTATTTAACGTCGCTTATAATGTAACAGACAACATTAGCTCATGAGCTATTCTGCGACATAACAATAATATCTTTAACAGATACTTACCTGTCTTTATCTCCCTAGCACAACCCCTTTTTTGCGAGCATCAGCAAGGGAGCTGCTAGTACCATTTTTTACACCTTTGGTATGGTGCGGCCGCGGGATTCGAACCCACAACCTCCCGCTCCGAAAGCGGACGCTCTACCAACTGAGCTATCGAGGCGGTTTATAGTCTGTTATAAGGCATGTGTATCAGGTTCGGTTGTCAAGAAAATTAACAAAATTATTGAGTTTACAGGGATTTTTTTCCGGTGTCTCAGGGGCCGTTATAAGGCCCCTGTCCCAATGGCAAATGCCTACATTTTTTCCCAATTTGAACAAAAAAAATCCCAATCAGAAGGTCATTTTTATGTAAATCAATATAGTTAACAAATTGCCTTCATTTTCAATGGACTTTTAATCAAAATAAAGCATATAATCAGGAATAAGAGTGATTCAATGCAGTTTTAGGGTCCCTGTTTAAGAAAATAATATAAAAATGAACAAAGAAATTTTCCCAATTTCGGTTAAAATGCCGAAAATTTCCCAAAGCAAAAGGCCCTAGGGCCCCTTCCCAAAAGGTTGAAAAAATCCCTGGTTTAGAATCGTTTCGTGCTTAAAATGTATTCACTGGCCCAATCCGAAAAATGGAGCTGTTCGGAAATGGCAGAACACAAATTCAATATTTGGCTAAAGTATTAATATTGAGTCATTATATGCTTTTATAACCTGTGGGCACATAGTCTTCATCCTCTGAAGAACGATAACCTTCTTCATCTGACATTTTCTCCTCTTTTTTTTTCTTTGAGGGATATTTTACAGAAAAAATGAACTTCGCATAAAAGAAAAATTAAACCTCGCACCGGACAATTATTAGTGATGGTAGTACTAATTGCCGAAATGATCGATGGGGTATGAAACCCCCTACCCCGAACCCCTCACGGAAATTACCGAATAGTTTCACGCGACAACATGGGTACAAAATTTAATTATTGTTTGTTCAAACGATGTAATATATTAGTATCAAAATATCCTGAAAGTTTTGTTCAAATTGAAAAAGTGGTTTGGAAGAAAATTAACATTTATTACGGTGAAGGGGTATGAAACCCCCTACCGCAAATGAATATGAAAACCTGTGTAGATATGAAATGCAGCGGCTATTAATGATAAATTACTAATTAAAACATTTATTTTAGCTAGTACTTTGATTTTGGCACTTACCCATCGGCGAGCAGTCAAGGATCTGGTGATTCTGCCCACTCTCGCCAATTTCTGAACCCCCGAACCGCTCACGGAAATTACTCAGTAGTGTTATGCGACAACGTTAAGTTAATAAATAGGCAGTGGCTAGAGGTACGGATCCGTACCCCTAGCCTGGGAGGCTAGGGATACGGATCCGTACCCCTAGTCTCGGAGGCTAGGGGTACGGACCCGTACCCCTAGTATATTCTATCATGTCAGGCTACAGGTACAGACATATAACCCTGATGAGAAATTCTAAATTATCATGATGATAAGTGTTAGAAAGTACCATGTTGTTGTGTTATGAAATAGCAATCCAGTAAGTCGCCATTTGCAATGTGGGATAACTCTGTATAGTAAATATAAAAACGAAACACGAATTCGGAATTTGAACAAGTGGTGCGGGATTTATGTTGTGTTGTTGTTGTTATTATTATTATTATTATTATTATTATTATTATTATTATTATTATTATTATTATTATTATTATTATTAAATCAAATTAAACTTGTTATTAATGATTAGTTTTTGCTGTTTTCACTTTCGGTTTGTTCATTAGCGAGGGTGCGAACAACATTCTGTGATTAATTGGTCGGCATGACGCACTACAAAGGCATCTTTAAACTTAAAAGAACAAATTACAATGATTGGCTGAATATTTTAATGTCCAACCTCACAGACATCAGAAGAAAGTCCTTAATTAGCCTAATCCTACAAACTGTATAAATCTATGGTGATGGTTCCCAGCGCGCATGCATGATCCAGTATTTTTAACAGACGTTAGATTAGCTTTTAACAGTGGGGAGAGGGCATATACATATTCACCAGTAAACAATGCTGAGAGGCGGTTCTCCTAACAGAGGAGGAATCTATCGACGAAAAGAAAAGAAAAGAAAAAAGTATCTAGACCTATTATTATAGATATAATAATAACTATTTGATGTAACCGCCTAATTCTCGCTGCTCATTTATAAAACTCCCATGAAAATTATGTTCAGTCTCACTTTGTCAAAATGGCTAAAACGCTAAACATTGGGAAACAGTTTGAGGACTCTTTAGAAATTGCCATCCAGCAGTATCAGAAGGAAGACAATGTTCAATTCTTTAGGCGCCAAAAACTTACGTTAAAAGTGATAGAAAATACAATTTTACACACCGCCCGTCCGTCTGTCCGTTCGTCAGTCAGTACAATTTTATTATTTGTTTTCGTGCTTAGAAGTCACATAAGTACCTTAAGGATCTAAAAAATATTAAGTTTGTCCTTAAATCTAAAGGTCCTAACAAATAAACCTAGCCAGCACACAATGTCGGACCAATATCGATCCGCTAGCAAAACGCCATTCAAATGGTATTTCGCTGGCGGGCCGACCCTTGCCCGCTTTTTTATGTTTAGTTTTGATGTTAGTTTTGATATAATGCGTAAATCAACTATTATATTTTCATATACACATTTTTGGTGCGCAAAAGAGTCTTCACGATGAGACGGTTCTTTTGAGCACCAAAAACTTACGTTAAACGTGATGGAAAATACAATTTTACACACCACCCATCCATATGTCCGTTCGTCAGTCCGTACAATTTTATTATTTTTTTCGTGCTTAGAAGTAACATAAGTACCTTAAGGATCTAAAAATATTAAGTTTATCCATACGTCTAAAGGTCCTTACAAATAAACCCAGCCAGCACACTTACTTAGTTAAGTACAGGTGAGCTTATTTGACACTGCTCACTCATCTCACTCATCAGCTGCCAATGAGTAGTTAATTGGTTACTTTAATTGAAGATGAGAAGATAATTGCTGGTGAGACGATAATTGATTTGTTACAGGTGATTAATTTCCTTTACTCGTGGTCTGTTAAGGATAAGAAAAAAATATATATAGATATGGTTTATTTTATTTATTTCAAATTCCAAAAGGCTAAGAAGCCCATGAGGATATACAATTTAACATAGTTTGATGGCAAAAGACAGTACAGAACAAAGATTTATATGTGCTGAGCTAAACAGGTAGCTCTGCATATCTTTTCAGCAGATATAACTGAGTTTATTAGTACTCAGCGGAGAAGGTGTGGATATGTATTTAGTTATCAACTGGTCAGCTCCCGCTCCACCCAATACAAGGGAGGACCGGGGACCAACCTGTTGTTTTTTGTTTTATACCTGTGTAGCTGCACAACGTTTCTACTGATGAGTAACCACAATATGAACACATTTTCAAAATTTGCATGTGATGTCAACAGTAGGTTTACGTAGGCTTTAATAATCTAATAATTATGTTCTTTTTTTTTTAACTTTACCGTTATTTTAACCCTTTTGTATAAGCTTATACTTGTTTGAATTATATATGACATATGACGTCACAGTAAATAGAGTAGCTTCCCTTTACCGATCAAAGCTGACGGACAAAACAAATGTAAATATGCAACACGAGTTTTTTGTTTAATTAAGCTTTATTAATCATGATAGCTTCTCATCAGGGTTATATGTCTTTACCTGTAGCCTGACATGGTAGAATATACTAGGAGTACGGATCCGTACCTCTAGCCTCCCAGGCTAGGGGTACGGATCCGTATCCCTAGCCTCCCAGGCTAGGGGTACGGATCCGTACCTCTAGCCACTGCCTAATAAATATGCTTTCAAAGTAAGCTTTTAAAATGTCAATATGGAGGCATTATCTTCTCCGTAAAGCTGCTTTATATATCCGTGCAGTCTAGGCCAACCCCGAACTCCACACGGAAAATACTGTTGAAAAGATTGAAACCCACGACGTGAAACGCATTTTTCGCCAAAATGACTAGCAAGGGTATGGAATATTCAATTTGCTTTCCTGATATATTGTCACGTTCGGTTGTGGCTAAAAGCTGTAACCGAACCGAATTCGGCCAGACATACGGCAATAGCCGAATGGACACGGCCCGAATCTACGGAAAATGACGGTAGTGTACGGTTCTCTGATACCGGGATTTAGTACCGCAACCGGTTCGGTATATCAAATGTAAATAAATAATATATTCGTTTATTTAGATTAAACATATTTAATTGCATAAAGCAGCACATGTTATAACAACATTATATCGTCCTCTCCCTACATAACAAATGGTTAGCATATATAGATACAATGGTGTAAACATGCATATTTCATAAACATTGGGTCTGATCTGGATCCACATTGTTCGATACCACGAACAACGCATTTTTCTTTCAATCCATTAATTTTGATTTTGACCATAAAAGTTCTATAAGCCATTTAAGACAGCACATGAGATTTTAGTGCCTATATATATTTTCAATCGTACAGTTTTTAAAATCGGAAGCTGCTACTACTGTACGCTTAAAAAAGCTGCTTTACACAAAAAATATGCATTACTAACCGTGATATTTCGAAAAACACATCTATCTATCTATCTTCATATTCTGCCATACGCCCTCGCGGACATTTTAGGCAGTTGCGCGCTGTCGAGCAATGTTAGTAGAAAAAGAAAAAGAATAAAAGCATGATAGTTAAGGGGAATAAAAGATGATAGGTTAAAAACAGTGAAGATGAGATTAAAATCAGGTTAAAAACAACAGTGTCAGGATCTAGCTATAGGGTTTTGAGTGTTGCAGTTTGCTCACAGCGACCTTGAAGGCTTCAAGGTCTTGCAAACTTACAACAGACTCTGGCAGGGCATATGACTAGGAAGGTAAGAGATTTGTCTCTTCAATTTCGTTTCAATTTTGAACCATAAGGTTCCATGTGTTTCACTGGACAGCGATTTTAATACTTCATCAGTGTTGTTTTTTTTCATTCTCGCCTATTGTAAGAATTGCTTTTTCATATTTTAGTCTTTCTTTCGATCATTTTGCACAATTTCTGAAATATCCCAACCGCGAAACAATCATTAACCAACATATTTCAGTACCTGTTTGCTAGTTTTGCTTTCATTCCATCAAAATGTATAACACTTTGTTTTGGATCAATCATATTACCGACTGTACACTTAGCTGCAAGCTGAGTTTTACTCCCTGTACGAATAGCTGTGATTATCATTGAATGAATCAATCGTGCAAGTTTTTTTACATACAATGTAGCTGTGGCCTTAATATATCTATTTTTTATTAGAGAACTACATCATGCCCGTATCCGAAAAGGTAAAATAGATATGTTGCAGTGGCGGATCCAGGATTTCTGGAAAGGGGGTTCATATGCATAAAGGTGTGAGGTTCACTTTGCTGATTTTTTTCTTCTCATTTTTCTTATATATCCCATGATAATGAAATGGTTTGGTCTCACTGAGACAGGAAAATACACTGAGACCATGATGTGAAATCATTTGGTTTCACTGAGATCAAATCATTTCATTTTCACAGGATATTTAAAGATGGGGAATGGGGAGGGGTCGAGTGAACCCCCTGAACCCCTCTGGATCCACCACCGTGTTGTCGTTTTAAAGGAAGTGGCTAGAGGTATGCTACAAAAGCCCGAGTCTGCGCATATCCCAAGGCCGTGGTCGGCAGTACGGCGGTTTGGTCGGACCATTTTATCGGCTGAATATGCCTTTTTTGTCTTGTTTATTTTTCAGTTTGCTCTTGACATTTTTAGCTTGATTATTTATTAATAACTGAAGTGTGCATAGGTCAGTATTTCGCCTGCATCAGGGTGTGAAATGCTGTCGTTATCAAAACAAGATTAAGATATAGACACCTAATACCAGCAATTATAATAAAAGGATTATTATTTGGAGCCCGCCATGCGATTTCCAGCAATGTTGCATTTTGAGAAGTGTAAACTCAGAATGTCTGCTTTTGAACCTTAGAAACTCCAAATGGTACCCAGTCAGTAGCTGATCATTCATTGTTTAATCAAACGAGAGTAGCGAAGGCTATTATGGGTCTACACATAATGTGCAGACCCATAATAGCCTTCGCTATATCCAATATCAAATTGTACAGATTTTTTTCTTAATTCAGAACGCTCGCAAGTTCACCAAACGTTAATGGAATCCATCAGGATCTACACTGCTTGCATTATCTGAATACTGAAACTATTCTGAATTTATGATGGAAAGCATTGTAGACCTTCACGAAACGTCACAGAACGCAGTTTGTGTGTTTGATTGGTTTGATTCTTTATGCCCTGTTCAACAATCTTTCCGTTATGAGGCATTGACGGGACAAGTCTTCCTGGTTTGAACACGTACTAAGCAGTGATTAATGTGTCCTGGTTTAAGGCACAACGCAGTGCCGCCGGTGATCTGGGTCTTCGCTGCTATCGCGATAGTATTTGAGAATGGATAAGAGGTTACATCCGTTTTTTACCAATAAACACAGGATTACATCGACCCCATGAGATGTTTACTTAGCTATTCTACAATGTGTGTAGATCTGGACAAGGTTCCAAGCTTTTAAAACTCTGGTATCATTTTTTTGGAAAAGTAAATTGTGGAAAAAACTTTGACAATGAGTTTAGACAAATTAGTAAACATATGTCCAATAATTAGGCTTAGTCGAGAGAAAACCGGATTTTGTTGTATGCGAGTCTCTTCTGGTGATAAGGTTTTCAAAACGATTGGACCTAGATCTGCTATGACTAAATGTCAGTTTTTATCTGGACCTAAACTGCTAAATACTCTGATAGTATGATAGTATGACTGAATGTATTTTTGCCTAATTATAATTTTGAAAAACAACAACAACAACTGAACAACACAGCACCAAAAACGACAATACACATGTATTTAATTTTTATTGGAAAATGTTTATGCCTAAAGCCATTCTTTATACATGTGGCATCTGATCGGGGCCTGCACTATTTGCAGAAATGTCAGCGTTAGCAACACATGCTGTAACAGTGTGTTCATCTAACCCATTAAAGCAGAGTGTCTCATAAATGGGACATAATACAAATAGTGCGAACCCAGATGATACGCCACATAATGTGGCGCCTGGTCAGGGCCTGCACTTTTGCTGAAATGTCTTATTTAGCAACTTAGTCCATTTAACCTGTTTGAGCAGAGTATCCCATTAATCAGACAAATGCAAACAGTGCAAACCAAGATGAGACGCCGCACAATGTGGCGTCTGATCAGGGCCCACACCGTTTGCATAAAATAATTATTTATCTAACAAGTTTGAGTTGAGCGTCCAATAAATAGTGTAGGCCCCTGTGTCGAAATTTGGGCTCCCGTGTGCAATTTTTGGTCAAAGTGATTCTTATCAATTTTCAACTAAAAAAATATATGCAGTGTAAGAAAAAAGATGTTTACAATTTTTTCTTGCAGTATTAACGTCACAGTGACGTCACAAAATGTGGTACCGTCTTTTCACTTGCATCAAAGTGCTTATATGTGGTTGGGTTATTTACACAACTAAAGTAATCTTATTTTTTATGTTTGTTGCATTAAAATGGTTAAAAACATCTATAGAAACACAAACATGAAACTTTGATTCAATATGGACTTCAATTTTACATGAAATTGACGTCGATTTGACGTCAATGTACTGGAAAAACACATTTCGTTCAAAGAATAATAATTCTGGAAATTCGCGTGTGCATTCCGACTTAAATCAGATCTTAGCATAACTGTATGTTCTTGGCTAAGCTTTTTGAAACAAGTTAGCTCTCTGATGGTTGGGTCGTTCAGCTGCTACAGCGTGTTAACTGCGTTACCCTACATTTTAAACAAAATAAATCTAATCAAGGTTGTGAAAGTAATACTTTAATTATTTAAATTGGACAAACGTTCATATATCACACAAGAACATTTCATTCCTTACATATATTTATGTTTATAAAAGTTATATGGGCCCATTGTAATGTTATTTATGTTACATTTTTAAAAAGCTACTCCCTTTAAAATCACTGAAATTTTGTCAAACAATTTTCTTTGATAAGCTTCCCAGTTAACTTTCAGGTTTTAAATACACCTTCCAATGGACCATTATATAGCTGCAAACAGTTTGTTTGTATCACAAATACTTTAAGAGTTTTAAACTGTTAGATATGATGACCCTGAACAAAAAGTTCATTCTTTAATTCAGTATGGAATTCAATTGTAAAACCTTTAAACATCAAATATGAGCATTCCGTTAAGCTAGAGTGAAAAGCCATGCTTAACTTCTTTTCAGCTGTAAAATATTAGTTTTGTTTTTGTTTGTACGGCATCGCGTAACGTATATTACAACTTTTAAGACCGCATATACATTGCTTTATTCTGTATATTATACATCATAGGATATTTTATGAACTGTATGGCCACTGAGTCATTAGGTAGGTAATGGAAAGTGCTGCTGAATAGTCACTCTTTCGTTAGGGCAATAACTAAAAAAAATAATGTAACTTTTTGTTAAATTTTCACCAGATAATCCACTCATTATCCGCTATCTGTTGACTACGTTTGAAGCTCCTAGCTGTTATACTTTTTGAGACATCTTGATTACAAAATTAAATTTGCAAAGGGCAATAACCTGTAAAAATGCAAAGGGCAATAACTCAAAAAAATAGATTTTTCTTAATTTTCACCAGGTAATCTACTCATTTTCCTCTATCAGCTGTCCAAGTTTGAAGCTCCAAGCTGTAATACTTTTTGAGATATCAAGCTTTCTATGTCCGAATTTTCAAATAGCAATAACTCAAAAAAACATTAAAAAAATCACCAGGTAATCTACTCATTGTTCTCTATCTGCTGACTAAGTTTGTTGTACTTTTTGAGATATCTTGATTACAAAATTTCATTATGACCCTTTAAAAGGGGCATAACGTTGCAAATATAATATGCACAATAAGTTAAGCAATTCCTTATGTTTCACAACTTTATGTGCTCATTTTTGTGCAAAATCGAACAATTTCAAATGCAATGCCGCGAACAGGATCTTAGGCAAATGAAACAACGATTTTACAGACGCCATCCTTTAAATAGGCATTTTGGGAGAGCAAGAATTGCAGGAGGGGTCAGTAAGCAAAACTTACACCCGTTGTAAGTGATGCTAAAATGATAAGCATGTGATTTTTCGTTTGGTGGTCTTACATCTTTTCTCATGCATCATACGCCTATAAAACTATTGGTTATGTGACAGATGTGATAGAGATTTCATGCTGAAAAAATCAGCTGCCATCAATGACATCAAAACGTAGTCATCATTTGATTACACTTCTAATGTTAATTGGTGTGCCAATTCAACAGAGACTCAGTTTACAAAGATGTCACAGGCTTACAATGTTATTGATCTTATGGTTGATAAAAACCTTAAGTTGCTGGAAGATGGTGCGACGCATTTGTAAGATAATCGTGACGTTAGATTTTATCTTTCGGCTCGTGCTCAATAACCATGAGGATGTTCAATTCAACATTATTTCTGAATGTGTCGAGTGGTCGATTTGAGATAAAGGGGTCGTTGGTTTGAGAGTCTTTGTGCAAGACACGTTATGCTCTATTTAGTACTGGATTAACCCAGGAAACGTCCCAACATGACTGAAAATGTCTTTGTTTTGATGTAAAGTATCAACTTGAGTAATCGAGGTCCACAGTTGCTCAGTGCTAGTGTGTTAGAGCTTTGGTTGAAGGATTGCTATTTTTGAGAAGGTTCGCTGTCCTAAACAAGACACTTTATTCTCTGCTAAGTACTGGTTTAACCTAGGTGGACAGGGAAACGTCGCGTCATAACTGCAAAAATGTTGGCAGCGACGCAAAACATCAATGCAAACAAACAAAATCAACTCAAAATAGCAAAAGAGACTCTCATCTACTAACTTTGCTGCAGTTGTGTGCGTCTACTGGTACACAGGTTTATCTTTTGTATGCTACTGGGAAAATATTGTTGTTCATGAAAATATTCTTCCAAATTCTGTTTGTTTGGCAAGAAAATGATTTGGTGTTTAGCTCTGAATTCGAAAAATAGCATTACAAAAACAACAACATAAAAATAGCCCCTTCCCTACACACACACAACACAAAGTAAAATTCAGCATGATAAGGTTTCAATATCTGGGCCACAGGGAAAGGGTCCACAAATCTTTTATAAAACAATTAAATCTTGTGTGATTGTAGATTGATGTTTTAATTGTATAGTTTAAGATATACACGTGTGTGTTTAAGAAACCTGTACGTACATATTTCAAACAAAATATCTGGACTGACCAGATTCATCTGCAATAATTCGAACGCCTTTTTTTTCACGATATGGCAACTATAAGACTACAGGTATATAATTTTAGAGTAAAGAGTTTAACAGATGAGTGAATACGCAAACAATGCAACCTGACTAACCGATTTCCAAATGTATTTGTCCAGGGGTTGAACTTAGCGAAGAACCGCCCAATGTCTCTTATCTGGACTGACTATACGATGTCGAGCATTTTCGGCAAGTTGAGGGCGATGTGGCTTTTCTTCATACGAAGGCGTGTACCCGGCATCTACTGTTTACCCTCAAAAATATTTGGAATATCAGGCATACCCCAATAAATATTTCTTGAAATAAGATTTCATGTGCATAGGCCTACTCGCCAGAGCCTTTGCTGCTGGCATAATCGAATAAAATCGCACACACTTGGGGCTCATTCAAACTGATTTCTTAGATAACTTTAAATGTGCCATCGGAAATCGAATTTTGACAACTGAATCGAAGGTCTTAATTGCGGGAATAAATGCAGCCTGAAACCGTTGTTAACGTCTACACACATTAGACAATGAGTGCAGTGCCTATGAAACACAGATCTATGCGAATACATTTGTGAAACTTTATTTCATAAACGGTTGCATTGAATTGTAAAATACCATTATCCAATCTTGGCGATTAAGGCACCTTTCATTTTAACTTAATATTTAAATATTTATCTCGGACCCAGTTTCATCACGGACACTATTCGGTTGTTGTACTAAATCCCGGTATCGGAAACCGTACATTTCCGTCCTTTCCCGTAGATTCGGCCCGCGCCAATTCGGCTATTGTCGTAGGTTTGGCCGAATTCGGTTCGGTTACAGCTTTTAGCCACAACAGTCACGTTCATGCCAACAAAGTTGCATGCAACATTTAATGGGTCATTGCATGAAAAATTGATTTAACTAATGACGAAGGCTCAGTCGAGCCAGCACAATGCGCAGACTCGCCAGAGCCTTCGCTGCTCGCAGACACATTGACAAAGTGTGGATGTACTAGTGGCTAAGGACCCAGACCTAAACTCAGAAACAATCTTCTCCTGATTGCGGTTTTTGGAGGTGAATGCGCATATATGCGATAAATATCCTGTGCTAGCCCTATCGACGATATTTATAAATATATATTATATATGGAGATACTGTGAAAAATAGTAACCTTTGAGCAAAATATTTATCAAAACCTTTTAAGAAATTAAGATTTTTTCGTTAATATTGTTGTCAGCTTATTCTTGAAAGTATTGGAAACGTGCATCTCAATATCCACTGTACAATTGCATGTGACACTAACCTGACAGTAATTTTCACGAGGAGTTCGGGGGTTAGGCGAGATTGTGCAGATGTGCAGGTTCGCCAGAGCATCAAGTTGCTGCTCGCCTATGGGATAAGTACCAAAATTTAACTTGAGTGCTGGCTTAAATAAATGTGTCTGTAAATCATCTATGAAAGATCATATGTGATACCATTTATTGCCGTTGCGTTTCATATCTATACAGTATTCTTATTCACTTGCGGTAGGGGGGTTTCATACCCATACGATACAATAATTGTTAATTTTCTTCAAATCCACAAATTCAATTTTTACAAAACTTTCAGGATATTTAGATATTGATATCATGCTTCTTTTGAAAGCAAATTTATTAATGTTCATGCTCAAGTTGTTGCGTGAGATCATTCGGCAATTTCCATGAGGGGTTCGGGGTTCAGGGTAGGGGGTTTCATACCCCATCGAAATGATCCAACACAGGGCCATAAGATACATATTCAATGATTATAGCTTCACTAGTAGTGTAAGTAATATGTTATCTAAGCTTAACCTTCCAACACTTGAGAAACGCAGACAAATTTCATCTCTCACTATGTTTTATAAAATCAAGCATCACTTAGTTAATATTCCATTTCCAGGCAATATTCAGCCATCCATGAGATCCAGATATACATTTCCTCGATCTAGGATAAACATACATAGATGCTCATTTTTCCCAGAACTGCTAAACTTTGGAACAATCTCCCACCTGACCTTTGTAATAGTCCTGACCTCGGATCATTTCGAGCAGGGCTCCTCAAAACTCTTTAAAAAAACTGACAAAAACTCATCCTCCTCATATTCATCAATTTCAACCTCATTAAACATTTTCATTTCTCATTATATAATCACCATTCATGATGCCTTCCTCTTGTTCTTCTACACAGTCATGTTGATTTCACAGCTCAAAAACCAGATAATAACAAAATTCTAAAAACTTGTGAACAAAAATTGTTTTTTATTTTATTTCGGTCGGGTCTGAAAGCCCCTGCTGAGCCAAGCTGCCGACCTGCATAGTTTATTTTTCAATATCATCCTCTGTGGAATTTTTTCAAAAATAAATTTTATCTAAAATCATCACATAGACTCAAAGCAATAAGTGGAACATTAATAATAATAGTTTATATTTATAATTTGGATTTAATTACCATTTCATTTCGGTTACTCAAAATGTCTATAAATAGAACTGGATGTGGCCTTTAGGAAAATGACCATTTTCGTGGAATTAACGAATTTTCAAGTATAATTCCTTTAAACTTTTTCTTCACTTATCTTTTATTTTCAGAATAATTGCCAAACTCGCTTGTAGACCTCTCAAATTTCCAATAAAAATCAACTGAAATCTTGATTGACTCAGCTGTGGCTTTCAGACCCCCTGGGAGCAATAAAATTGCAATAAAATCAAAATTATTGTTATTTACTATTATTATTACTATTGTTCCACTTATCAATTTTAGTCTATGTGGTGATTTTAAATAAAAAATATTTATGAAAAATCTCCACCGAGGATGAATTTGTAAAAATAAACTATATAGGTTGGCACTCGGCAGCTCCGCTCAGCAGGAGCTTTCAGACCCGACCTTTTATTTCTTTTTTTCAAACCGTCATTTGCGCGCTGCGCACTCCATGTAATACTCACTAGAGGTGTTTGGAGTACCTGGCAGATTCAGAAATAATTGCCTACCCTTCCCGGACCTGCCCTGCATCCACTGTAGTCATACCACTACGGCAATTTTGGTCTCGTCACTTATTCTGGTGGGAGCGCAGTGGCTCAGTGGTAGAGTGCTTGACTCGAGACCGAAGGGCCGCGGGTTCGAGCCTCACGAGCGTCACTGCGTTGTGTCCTTTAGCAAGAACATTAATCCTAGCTTAGTACTGGTTCAACCCAGGAAGACCCGTCCCTTTATAACTGAAAGATTGTTGATGGGACGTAAAGAATCAAATCAAACAAACAAAACTTATTCTGGTGTTATGGTATGTTCAATTTCTTCATTTAATCACAGATAAACGGCCGTAAATGCTTGGGTTTTGATTGATTTTTGTTCATCAAATTCACATTGTATCTTTTAGCTTTAAAAGTATATGAAAACTTTAACGTTTGATGACTAGGCATGAAACAACTTTTTACGGTTTCGTCATCGTGGATGTTTTAATCAATGACGCAACCGTGTAATTAAGACTAAACCGTAATTGACATTTATTTATGATAACTGTTAAAAAACACATTTAAAATCTGATTTTATCTCCGTTTTGGCAAAACAACACATAGGCTGTTAATTAGACGATGCAATCTCGAAGCAAACATATTCAAAAGTTCTCATTTTTGTCAGCCTTTATTTGACGGTAATTTTACTATAACACCGGAGTGGGTGACGAGACCAAAATTGCCGTAGTGGTATGACTACAGTGGCACCACTTTATAAGACAACTCGGCCCAAATTCATAAGACAACTTCAGCGGCTCCTCCTTGCGGTGCCACAGGGTTGTCTGCGGTTTGTGATTGTGGTATGTCCTGATCATACTCAATTACTATTTTTTGGCCATATGGTATTTATTATAACGAAAGTACAAAAGAGGGCAAAGATCAGGAATCGATACAATCAAGTACCACACCTGACCCAGGATACCAATTGGAAAGTAACAAACTCACAATTAGACCTCACAAACGAGAGTCAAGAGGTCATCCTTTTCCCAGCAGGTGACCACAAGGCAACAATAAACAGACGCACACGAAAGCATAACAAACACACAACAGAAATAACATGAATGATCCACAAAAGAAGTCCCGCCTAGGAATGTTCAGTAAAAATATTTTACTGGAGGGCTTTAACTGGTTTCACAGCGCCAAGTACAGACAACTAGCGCCAAGATTGTCTGTGCATATGCGCATGTATGCTTCTATCAGTCTGTCTGTACATTAGCATGTATAATGTGCATGCATGTTTCTATTACTATGACTATTTGTACACACAAATTTATTCTTCTATTGATTTAGGCTGCTATCCATTCTTAGGCAGTGGTTCTGTTGTTGTTGACTTTTTGTTTATTGTTAGTCCCATTGTGGGAGTCTGTAATTGTTCTATGTTTTCTATAGGTGGCTTAGGCTGCTGTCAGTTCTAAGGCGGTGGTCCTGTTGTTGTTGACTTTTTGTTTATTGTTACTCCCATTGTGGGAGTCTGCAATTGTTTTATGTTTTGTTGTACACTACTTTATGTTCATTCTAGTATTGCAATCATCTTGATGGGGAAGAGAGAGCTGGTTGCTTTGCTTAATTTGTCTTCCTGGTGTCTTGTGATGGTTGAGTGGCTCTTCCTCATGGTACCATGGGGTTGTCTGCGGTTTGTGATTGTGGTATTTCCTGACCATACTCACTTATAATTTTTGTCTATCTGATCAATGTATGTGCATGTTTATTTCTATTAGTATCTCTGTACATGCTGTAACATGTGTGATTATTATCTGTTTAACATATTGTCTACTAGGTTCCTGTTGACCCATATATTGGAGATATTGATGGTAAACAAGTTGTTGTAAACGAGGTGTTTATTTGATTATAAGAATTTTCTAGAAGTATGCCTTATCATCTAGAAATTAAAAATGTATTGTCATGGAAGTTTCCGGAAAAGTCTTGAATTCCCTAGGATTCTCTTTTCCATGCTAAAAATCCTTAAGTAACTTCTGGAAGTAAGTGGAATCATTGAGAAACCTCTGGAAATTTCCAGAATAAATAAATATAACATATGATATCATAGTTGTTATATGATTGTTCTGGAACGTTCTTAAACAGTATATATAAGAGTAAATTTTTATAAGGGCATCTTTGAAATAATTTCATCATTTGAAAGTCTAAACCTTCTGTGCTGGAATTCTATACTGGAACACTTTGTGCTTAATCTATTCATTCTGGATTAGTTTGGATTATTCTGTTTTGGATTCAGACTTAGTGTTCATTTGGATTTAACTTCAAAATCTGGGAATCAGAAACTGCTGCAGAACTTGTGCTGATAATTATACTGAGGGACAGTTCGGACATATAAGGTACTGTAAATTAGACTTTCTTTGATTGTATAAATATTTTCCATTACTTTTGTAAATGAT